>CM051272.1:1164955-1307455 GCA_027921565.1 Artemia sinica | reverse complement strand
AAGTGAAGAAAAAGGGCTCATCATGCACAGCCGAAATCTACTAATTTTTGAGGATATATATTTAATATACATATTATACTAATATTTAATATACATATTAAATAAAGTAATTTATTTGTTAAAAAAAATTATCCATATAATGATTATACTAAATGAGCTTTAATATAATATGCAAATTATACTATAATTACGAGGAGTTAAATAAGAAACAAAACTTCCTTTATCAAAAAATACAATTGGTTAAAAAAGATATCTAATAACAAGAACTACGAATAATATTTTAGCCATTAAAAAAAGGATTTTTTGACGAATTTAAGAATTTTAAGTGTTCACTTTGTGCTAACATTAGAAATTTTTATATTACATTAAAACTCATTTAGTATAATTATTATGTGGATAATTTTTTTTAACAAATAAATTATTTTATTTAATATGTATAGTATACATTTCACTTAACCCTTCTTCTTAGGAATAATTATTATTATTATAATTTCGTATATTAAGTAAAAGATATTCCATTAATATTTTGTATATTAAATTATCCTAATATTAGTAATAATTATTTTAAAATAGACAAAAGCATCCACTTCGTGCTCTTTTTCTGTCGGGAAAGCCCGATTCGTTTTTTTTTTTTTTTTTTGTGGCCCTTGCTTTGCTCGGGCAAGATCACAAGGAGCTTGAGCTTTCAGCGATCACAAATGGCAACTAGTCCAAATGAGTCACATCATGTATCGCGAATTGATTACTTCATAGTGTCACGTCATGAAATCTTACTTCACTCCACATTGTTCTTTTACTCTATTAAATATAAAAACAAGTTTTTTTTTTTACTGAAAGTAAGGAACGACATTAAAACTTAAAACGAACAGAAATTACTCCGTATATGAAAGGGGCTGTCCCCTCCTCAACGCCTCGCTCTTTACGCTAAAGTTTTTTATTGTTAAAAAAATAGAGTTGCGAGAAAGTCAAACTTTAACGTAAAGAGCGACGCGTTGAGGAGGGGACAGCCCCTTTCATAAACGGAATAATTTTTGTTCTTTTTAAGTTTTAACGTCGTTCCTTACTTTCAGTTAAAAAACTTGTTTTTTTATTTAATTTTTGAACGTTTTTGAATTAATGCAGGTTTTGATTTTGGCTCACCACACATGAATAATTCAAACAAAATTTGCATATTAATTTTACTTTTATTTGGTTAAATGGCTTTCTCGAAACTTGTTTAATTTTATTTACGAACGTTTTTATTAGTAATAAATATACGTGACTTACGAATTAACTTAAGTAACGAACTTCTATATTCATATATTTTTAATACATATATTAGGGGGTTCGCCTCCTGGTCAATACCTTGCTCTTTAAGCTAAAGTTCAAATTTTGTTCCAATTCTTTAAAAATGACCCCTTAATCACAAAGGCCGTTAATTAGAATAAATAGCTCTTATGAAAGTACTAAAAAAATCTTTGGCTTAAAGAGCTAGGTATTGACTAGGGGGTGAACCCAATCATATACGTAATATTTTCTGTTCGTTTTAAGTTTTGATGTTGCTCCTTATTTTCAGGTTGAAAAACTCGTTTTTTTTAAATTAATTTCTGATCCTTTTTTAGATAATGCTTGGAAATCCGGCGCCCCCTTCATAGCAATGCCCCTTCCCCCATGAAAACTTCCTTCGTGGAAAGATCCTCCCACATAACCCCCGACCCCCCCCCCCACTACCAGAAAAAATCCCCCCTGAAAACGTCTGTATACTTCCCAATAACCAATACTGTATGTTAACATTGGGTAAAATTCATAACTTTCAGCCGTCTCCCCGGGGACTTGGGGGGATTAAGTCATCCTAAAAGACATATTTATCATATTTTTGACCATGCTGAACAAAATGGCTGTCTCAAAATTCTGATTCAGGTGACTTTGGGAAAAAATGAGCGTGGGAGGGGTCCTAGTTGCCCTCCATTTTTTGGTCACTTAAAAAGGGCACTAGAACTTTTAATTTCCGTTCAAAAGTGCCCTCCCACAATATTCTAGGACCACTGGGTCGATACGATCACCCCTGGAAAAAAAAAACAAATAAACACGCATCCGTGATCTTTCTTCTGGCAAAAAATGCAAAATTCCACATTTTTGTAGATAGGAGCTTCAAACCTCTGAAGTAGAGTTCTCTGATACGCTGAATCATTCTCATTCTCTGAATCATTCTCTGATGTGATTTTCATTAAGGTTCTATATTTTTTAGGGGGTCTTTCCCCCTTTTTTTCAAAAATCAGCCAAATTTTCTCAGGCGCGTAACTTTTGATGGGCAGGACTAAACTTGATGAGACTTATATATTTGAAATCAGCATTAAAATCGGATTCTTTTGTTTTATCTATTGGTATCAAAATTCAGTTTTCTAGAGTTTCGGTTACCATTGAGCCGGGTCGCTCCTTACTTACAGTTCGTTACCACGAACTGTTTGACAAGAAGATAATATTTCTCTAAATACAGTAATCAATTTTTTTGAATTGTTTTAAAAATGGTATTCCCCAATGTGAATATTATATTTAATTAGAATATTACTAGCATTTTATATTCCATTGAAGGATTAATACTTTTTGTACTTTAATATTTTAAATCTATCCTTAAGAAAGACGAAAAACTATAACATGTGCTCTTTGGTGAGGACTGAAGATAATCTCCTTCCCCCAAACAATATGATGTACCCTTGGTCCCTTCTACAAAAACTTTCCTCGAATTATTAAATCCATATCAAGTCCTGATACAAAACAGGGGTGGCTTTCTTTTAATTCGCCATCTTTTAATTGAACCTCGCTGCATGCAATTTCTATGCTAAGCAGTCCTTGCTTGTATTCAGGTTTGCAAAAAAAAACAAAATAAAGAAAAATCATACCCTTTGGTGATAATCAGAAAGACGCTGACAATTAAGGTTAAATTGTATCTTTGGAGACGTCTCAGATACCCGTTGTACATCATCACTGATTGTTTTCAGACAGTGATTCGCTGAGAGTTATCAACACTACCAATTATAGAAAGTAAAATTTTGTATTACAACTTCCCTGCCAAACTCGACTTAAATGAATCCTCCTGCTCAAATAATCAACCATATTGGAAATATTTCCACCAGATTTATTGTTAATTTTATTTAAAACTAGTAATGCATCTTTGTTTTCATTAGTTGTTGGTGTATTCAACTTCATCAGTTTCAGCGCCTGAGGGGTTCAAAGACACGGAAATAAGGATTTGTTTCAAGGAGGTAAAAGCTCAAACAAAGCGGAAAATAAGTGATCATATAGAAAATATTAGAAACTGTATAAACAATTACAATAATCTGGAGGTTTGTTGGGTCTCCCCCCCCTTCTTACCCATGTTTGTGCCAGTCCTTTTGTGTCATATATCTGCTATATTTTGAGAAGTATTGTGTATTTTTCTTCCAAATTCCTTTTTGTTTAAAAATTGTTTTTAATGCAGCTATTTTTTACAACTTTTTTTTTGTTTTTAATGCTCAGTTTTAAGCCTAAAAGACTTAACCCGTGCAGACTTGTGTGCAGGGCTCAATTCTTATGGGTGTAAGGGTCATGTAAGCCCTACGCAGGAAGATAATGTGAGTTGTAAATCCTGCGTATCAAATGAGGAGGAAGAGATGACTCATCATCTTTTCCGCACATACCCAACCATGTCATACCCGAAGTTCCGGTGATCGGATTCTATGGAGTAATGCACGTCATATTTTATTTGTTATTATGGATTATTTGTAAGTGAGGTATTGATTTTCTGTTTAATTAAGTCAAGTAGCTCTTCGTATACCTTCCAAGAACATGAGATGAAGGGGAGGCACAGACCCTCATCATCTCCTTCGAGTTCTCAAATTATATATAACTCGTTAAAACTAAAGTCAATTGTTTTTTTTTTTTACCCGAGTCGTGACTCTATTTACTTAAATCAGTTGTGCTTAACCTTGTTGGAGGTTCTGGCCCCCACCAGCTTCATCTGCATATACGCCAAACCCTTCTTAATTAGAGAAGTAGAACGCAACTTTTTCCAAATTTAAAACAAAGGTATATATTTATATAAACTTGTACAAAATAAATATTTTCACACAAAAATAATAGTAAATATTTACTATCTACTGAAATTCAGTGTAACTTCTGCTGTTGGCTTTCAGAGACCCGTTCACAAACATGTGGCTCTGCTTCGACAAGGACACCTCTTCTGTCAGGTTTGCAACAAAGTCTGTTCCTTTTCTTTGTTTTTATGTCAAGCATCCTCAAAAAGGATTGCTTGCTAAGATATGTTGTAACAAACGGTATGTAACACACCAGAACTTTCATAGCTATAAAAGGAAATGTTACCATTTGTCGGCACCAAAATGATGAGAGCGTTGTTGTTCTGAAGAGTTGCTGTTGAACCTACATTTGCTGTATTTCAATTATTTCATCGACGGATTCATCATTGATATATGCTGTCAAAACACTAAACAGGAACAGGAGCGTTCTTTTTTTCGGGGGGGGGGGGGTGCCCCCCCCCCCAATATTTTGGAGAAAAATTATTATATAGACGATTCTCCTTGACTATCCGGATATGGACCCTTCTTACCCCCCCCCCCCCCCATGAAAATGCTAGATCTACGCCCCTGAACGTAAACGCTGTCTCACCCTCGCTAAATATGACTCTCTTGTAGGAAAGTATCCTTCGGGAGAATTTGAAAGCTCATCTTAGTGTTGGGTGTTGCTTTCTTCAGTTCCTCTAGTAAAGAAATGTTTCCAATTCCAAATACATCGTTCTTACTTACACAGCGATCTAGCAGGGAAAAGTTTTCGAAGTCATGTTTTTCTGTTCGTTGTTTCCACAATGGTAGCTTTTTTTGAAAAGTCTTCAGGGTTTTTTTTCCGCTCCGATGATTTTGGGTATACTGACTATTATCTTATTGAGATACTTTAGAGCTTCGAAAATGTCCGTCAAGTATTTTGAATTGAGAAGAAAAGACGTGAAAATAATGTGTGGTGCATCAGCTTTCACAAGCGCAGCAAAACCAGATTTTCTTTCCTGCTTGGCTGCAGCAATTGTCTTTGAAGAAGTCCTCCACAAGTTTCTTCACATCGGCTGCCTTAGTTCAGGTTGTAAGTGGTTTACAAAATAAAAAGTCTTCCTTTATAATGTCGTCTTTCCCATGGTGCATGAATACTGCAAGCTGGCTTAGGTAAGAAGCGTATGCGATCTCATCAAGTTGAAGGCTAAACTTCAATGGGGTTGAAATCAGATCACATCCTCTATTCTGTTGCTTGTGACATTATTTGAAAGGAGAATTTGGGATAACTTAACTTCGACAATTTTTCTCAGCATGAATCTCGAAATTTAACACAACTGGTTTTATGAGTGTTTCACCAGCGGCGTGTGGTTTACCCTGCTTTTCATCAGGTAAGGAACTTCATATGAAGTTTTGAGGATCGGTTAGTTGATGGGCACAATACTGGGAACAGGCAGAGTAGCCTTTTCGTCGAATCTTGCTCTATTCACCTTAAACCCAGCGACCGTTGTGTTTCTGTATTTTCCATCTCCTTGCGAATCAAGGAAGTTTTTCTTTTAGTTTTGCTGGAACCAAACTAGAATTGCTCAACTTGAAATTGCAAATCATAAATGTAGGATGATGGCTCCTATAATGTTCTATTAGACATGTGAATCCATATTGTACATATCCGTCCGACCATTCGGTTTTTGCTCGACATAGCTAATAAGAAGGGATTAAAATATTGAGATAGGAAACTTATCACACAATGTACTGTCACGACAGTTGAAATTCAACTGCTGGGCGTAAAATTCCCTGCAGCACAATTAGGCCAAGCGATGTTGTAGAATCTCTTGCTGCCAATAATAGGTAACTGCTGCCAATGCTGGGCAAGTCATCACGAATCATACGCGTTGGCTGTTTGATTTGGCAAATGTCAAAAATTGAATGTTTAAATTATTATAAAACTCGGTTGCTGAGAAACAAGCTTGTTGAGGAATTATTACTTAGAGCGATACATCTACATTATCCTTTCTTTCTATTCACTACGATACCCAATTCCGAGGCGCCAAGGAGGGTCAATTTTCACCTCCACTAAACCCGTGAGAATGATTCACCGAACCCCTGGGATTCGATTGAACCCGGGTCAAGAACCCCTGATCTAAAGCCTAGACGTCAATTAAAAATTTAGGCGAACCTTTTAAGGGATTTAAATTTGTCGAAATTCTGGGATGGCGATGCTCAGGAAAACAGATTAAGTAAGGTAGATAAATGATACTGCATCCGATGGATACTGATGGGATCATTGTTTGAAAAAGACCATTTTACTAGGAAAATATATAGATTGAAGCAAATTGGGTATAAATATTCGCTGATATACCTCATCCATACTCCCCGCCCCCCAAAGAACCAAAAATTTAAAGTTATGAGAATTAAAAGTTTGAATTTCCTATAAAGTATCCAGGGTTGCTCCAGCCCAGGTTAAAATTTCTGGGAGGCCCCAACCCCCACACCCAGTTAAAAAAAAAAAAAAAGAAAAAAAAAAAAAAAAAAAAAAAAAAAAAAAAAAAAAAAGAGAATTGAAAGTACTAGCGTAGTGACTGGCCTCCACAGAAGGAAACCCTTTAAAATTCTGAAACATAATTAAAAAAAATTCTAAAACACTTATTTATTTCCTTACTAAAAGCGTTTCATTTTATTTTACCAACACCTCCCCCCCCCCCCTAATGGTCAAATATAGCCCAAACTACATATTCTCCCGATGCTCGATTTCGTTGACGTTGCTTGTGTGCCATTAAATGTATTTGAGGATAAGAGTCACATATTGTAAATGCATGGAGAATATATAACCTGAGCTATATAATTGACTGCTATGGGGGAGGGGATAGTAAAGAAATGTTAAACGCTTTTAGGAATGGTATAAGTAGGTATTTTAGAAATTTTTACAGTAGTTTTAAGAATTTTACAGTGTTTTCTTCTGAGGAGTCCAACCACTACAGTAGTACCGAAATGAAAAATTTTTATTTAATACAATTTCTAAATGAGTATAAGCTCATTTTGTAAAGGGAAATACTACTATGCCACCTATTTTACTTATATGTTAATATCTTGATTCTAGATGCCCTTGGGTCCCGAAATTTGCAAACTGCTTCCCCGATTCTGAATCTGTAAGAGTACCAGCCCGGGTATCGAAGACTGATTCCAGTACTTGCTTGTACGTGTAGCAGGACGCAAGCTCCATCAGCCCTCTCTGGCGCCTAGAAGTTGACAGATTATCTCTTACCTAGATGATCTATTTTTTGTCACGAGTATGACGAACTGTAATGAAGAAAATTCCCATCCTCATCCATTTCGGTGAAAGCCACTTACGGGCTCCAGGTTGGAATTGATTGAGGTCAGCCAGGGTTTGTACTGACTCTCTGGGCGTATTTTTCAAGAATGCAGGAGCACGGAGGCTAGTGATTCTAGGGAGCCGATATGACTAACCATTTTCTAAAAATTTATATTTACTAGTTCAGGTCTCTTGAGGCTTTTGTTTCAAGAAACCTCAATATACCGTTTGAAGCATGCACAAATTCAGTACTGTCATCAAACAAAGAGTGACTGTAGTAAATTTTCACTTTCAATGTAGGTATGTCTAGCCTGGTAATAATTTCGAAGCAACATAAAATAAATAATCTACTTATATTTTGAATTCTACGCCTTGAGGACTACGATAGTAAATACAGAAACAAGACTTATGTTATCTTATATTTGAAAATCTTTACATCCTTCAATACTATTTATCATCGTATTTAAAGCAAACAAAGAACAAAAAGGCAGTTCCCATAAGCATTTCATATTTAAAGAACATTCAAAATTAAAAATATACCTTCAACATAATTAAAATCTTATATTTTACTCGAAGAGCACCGGTGTCAATAATCCTAAACACACTCCCATCAAAATACCGATCACCGAGATAGGTTTGGAGCACAGTAGGTATCAGTTAGATGAGCAAATATCGTAAATTTAATTAGTTCTTTAAACTACAACTAGATACTACAAAATATTAATAATTTTTAATGAAGCATGTACCTATCCATACTGATCCTTTAAAGAAGAAAACTTACTGATTTTTATAAGAAAATGATTCCTTTTTAAACAGAATTACTATTTAAATTTAAATAAAAAGTGAAAAGCAGAAATATAAAACAAAAACGTTAAGAAAATATATTTCAGAAGAAAATTATCTACTATTATTTAGGAAAACTGAATATCGTTGCTGTAGACTTGCACTGCTAAAGGTCGTAACGAACGTTTTCACACTCTTGGAATAATGTTGATAAACAATTTGTTAAGCTGTTCTTAAAAAGGAGGGTATGTATGTTCAATCATACATATCAATACATATCATACATGTTCATTCATGCATATTAAATCATACATATGTTCATGAACAATGTATATTCGATCATGCTTTGATCCTCCTGATCTAAGAGGCACGACAGAAAAGTAATAAGACTGGAAACACTGAAAGCTATTTGGAAACGTTACGCTGATGTTCTTGAAAAAGCACGTGGGTAGGCACCCGCCCATAGCTGAGTACAAATTTCAACTTCTTCTGTTAACTGTGTGATTTCTGTGACCGCTACTAGTGAAGCTGTTTTGGTTGTTTGGTAGGCAACATGGAACAACAGAATTTAAAGCAACGCTATGCTGTTGAATTTTCTGTTAATCTTAGAGAATGGGAAAGTATGGCGTTTGACAAGTTAAAATAGTTCTATGGGACATTCTTTATCCCAATCTCAAATTTTTTGCTGGCACAAATTTGTTTTTGAATGCCAGAAAATACGCTGAAGATTAACACCGTGCAGGGAGGCCTTCAACTTCAAAAGCAGATGAAAACATCTTGCTTACCAACACTCTTGTGAGATCAGACTGTCCCTCATTTAACATTAATAATGTAGAGTGAACAACTAAATTTTATGAGATTTACCGTTCATCAAATTTTGACTGAACATTTGAACAAAATAGTACCGAAAAATCTCACAATTCAGCAGGAGACATTCGAAAACACAAATGCCTTCATCTGCTTGACAGAATCAAGAATGAGTATGATTTCGTATGATCTCAGATGATGAGTCATGGATTTCTAAATACGATCCTTAGACAAAGAGGCAAACCTAGAAGCGGTTCATTCCAAACTCTCCTCGACCACAGAAAGCTTGAATGAGAAAATTAAACATCAATTCAACGCTGATGTGTTTTTTGACAAAAGGGGAGTCGCCTACGAAGAACTTATTCCTCCAGAACAAACTACCCTGGACAAACTGTCCTTCTTATATACAAAAGTTTCCAGGAGGCAGATAAAGGGTCATCCACGTGAGACGAGACATTGCAGACAAATGGATGGTCCATCATAACAGTCCTTCATGTTTCACTGCCTTCCCCATAAGAGATTTTTTTTTTACCTCGAAAGGCATGCCTTTGTTTCCCCAGCCCACCTATTCACCTGACCTCATTCCAAGTTACTTTCTATTTTCCCTAATCTGAAAAATGCTCTCCGACGAGGTCATTTCAGGACTTTAGAAAATATCCAAAAGGATGTTATGAAAATGCTAAAGACCACACCAAATTAAGAATTTCAGCACTGCACCTTCATTGGTGTGTAGATTTCCAAGGAAAGCACTTTGAGGGAGGTAACATTGACGCTTACAAAAACTTTTTTTAAACAAAAATTTTGGATGAAAAATCATTATCATTACTTTTCTGCCACATCTCGTACATTGCTTCGCTGATCCTCCCTTTGAGACCAGCTTAGTAAACATTTTATTGGCATTATCTCAGAGATTTGAAATTTCAGTTACGACAGCTAAACGTAATAGCAACGATATTTATATTGAAAAACGTCTAGATTCGGCTAAGAGTCTACCATACTATCATAAGTCACAATTGGCCTTGATAACTTCAACGATATTCTAGAAGACATTATTAAATTCTATTGAGTTTCTCCTTTAGTCGAATTGCCGCTAAAAAAAGAACTTCTCCAACCAAATCTCGTTATCTAAATCAAAAGACGTCTAAAGTTGACTTGGAATAAAAATACTATAAATCCGTTTGTGAGATTAATAGGGAAACTATGAAAATGATCAATAATAGACACAAAAAACATACTTTAAATTTTAAATACTTCCCCATGGTGAAAATTCAGTACCTAGTTTACACCTGACTGGATTCTGACAGCCATATTAAAAAAAGAGACATGTACCATTCTTTGGCAAAAATGGCTGTTCTAAAAAAAAAAATTAATTTGTCTTGAAAATCTATTGGTGCAGTCGGAATCCTCGCATAGCTTTTCGCTACCAATATTATCTATGGTTTATACATAATAAGTTAAGTATAGAGAACTAAGGCTAATAAACTGTTTAAAAAACAAGTCGTCGTCACGTTGTCAAAGACAAATTGTTTTTGACCAAAAAACAATCAGTATTGTTCTTTGGGACGGATTAACGCAGTTTGAATACCCATTGTTTTTGTCGTTACAGAAATTAATTAGAATATTAAGTAGGAAATTAACTAAGGTGAATAAGCCGTTTTATAGTGACATCTGGGGAACTTAGTTTTTTTTCTGTTCTCATTTTCATTAAGACAGTCGCATTGTTTCATTTCTTACGATATTTCAAAACCACCTGAATATTACTAAAAATAAAAAATTTAAACTAAAATTATGAGAAAAAAGTACGACATGCATAAAAATAGATCAGTACAAAATAAAGTCAAGCTTAAATCACGAGAAATCACTGGCTTAAATTGCACTTCCATACGAACCTTTGTAGTCTTGGGAATAAGTCTCGGCAGTGCGGTAATTTATAAATCAGTAGTAGGCTAGTATTTCAAAAGGCTTTAAGTTGCAAAAAGTAAATTTTGCAGAATAAGCTTGTAGTCTTGCACATTTTCAATAGTGACGCATCAGAAAAGAGAATTTTGCAGGAAGAAGGAAAAATATTTTGTGTGATTATATTCCATTATTAGTACAGATTTTTTAAGTTTACCTAGGTCAAATGTGTGGTCGTTCAAAACTAAGACAAGCTTTTGAAGTTTATCTTGTTGGAGTGTGTCGTCTTTCAAAACAAAAATAAATTTTTGAAGCTTACCTAGGTGAAATGTGTGGTCATTCAAAACAAAGACAAATTTTTGAAGTTTATTTTGGTGGAAAGTGAGGTTTTTCAAGACAAAGATAAAGTTTTGAAGTTTATCTAGGTGGAATGTATGGTCATTCCAAACGAAGACAAATTTTGAAGTTTATCTTAGTGGAATACGTCGTCTTTTAAAACAAAGTTAAATTTTTGAAATTTACCTAGGTGCATGGTATTTAAAAAAATGAAAAAATTTTAAAGTTTATATTGGTGGAATGTTTGGTATTTCAAAACAAAGATAATTTTTTGAAGTTTACCTAGGTAAATGTGTTGTAATTCAAAACGGAGACAAATTTTTGAAGTTTATCTAGGTGGAATGTGTGATCTTTTAAAACAAAGACACACTTCTGATGTTTACCTAGCTGGAATGTGGGGTGTTTCAAAACAAAGATAAATTTTTTAAGTTTACTTAGGTGGAATTAAGGTTTTTTAAAACAAAGACAAATTTTTGAAGTTTATCTTGGTGGAATGTATGGTTTTTAAAAAAAAAGATATATTTTGATGTTTACCTAGGCGGAAAGCGCGGTAATTCAAAACAAAGACAAATGTTTTTAAGTTCACTTTGACAGTACGAGTGATCATTAAAAACGAAGACAAATTTTTGAAATTTGTCTTTAGGAAATCTATGGTTTTTCAAAAACAAAGACAATTTTTTTGAAATCTACCTTGGTCGAAGTGCGGACTTTCAAAACAAAGACAGCAGAGAAAAAAAGATTTTTTTTTTAAAGACAACCAAAGGATTGAGTTACATTTTCCCTGTCTTAAAGTATCAAACATTCGAAAGCTCGTTTTTGTACATTGCGCCACCCTTGAAAACAATATACGATACATCAACTCAATCAGGGTACTTCCGGTAGACAGCGAAAACCTCACACCTCTATTTTTTAAGAACAGACAGGAGAGCGGAAATATTTTATTTCAAAATTAAGTAAAGCGTTTAAGACACGCAACTTTTTTGGATTAATAGATCGAACCCTACGAGGTCCATCCATAAGCATAGGAACAAAATTAGAAATAGTGGCAAATCCAGGGGGCGAGCGGGCGCGCCCCCTAGCGTAGTCTAAAGTTGTGTAATTTACTTAATTAACTCATGTTTGCGTTAATTAAGCTTGTTCCTAACGCAAATTTATCGGGTCAACCTATTTTGCAACCCCCCCCCCCCAAAAAAAAATTGTTTATCGGATCAACCTATTTTGCCACCCCCCCCCCCCCCCCCCTAAAGAAACAATCCTGGATCCGCCCCTGATTAGAAGCCAGACTCTTGGTTGTTTTTCTGTTTATTTTATTTTTCCCTTATGTATATACAGCCTATTTTCTGATTAACGGGGAGATCTGACCCCGAAATTTTACAGAATCAAGCCTCTTTACATTTTCCATTTTTATGGGCCAATTACAGTAATTCGTAAATTGTCACTGGCTGCATATTACATTTATGTAATACTGAAATGTATCAAAGTAAGTTTTTTTTTTTACTAAAAATACAGATACGAGGTGTTCGCTATCCATTGCCTATATGAAACTTCAAGAAACCAAGTCCAATTTTCACATTTTTGAAGTTTTAGCATAATTTAATGATTATGAACTTTACTCTTTCATAGAGATTTTCTCTAATAACAAGAATACTATCAGAAATTTAAACAAGGATTTTCTTATTGGATTTCGAAAGTTATTTTTCATAGGGATTTTCTCTAACAATAAGAATAATATCAGAAATTAAATCCGGAATCTTTTAATTCTGATTTTCATCTTAGAAAATTTTATTCTTTAATGTTCTTAATTTTTGTTTATTAATTACTAGCAGTTTGGGAATTTTAACATATGCATCACAACTGGAAAATATCTAAAAACTGTAAACCAAATCATGATTGGAAATTGAAACTATGGTAATGAATATATGCACAATGTATGCACAACATATGCACAATCTTGAAACATTCAACAAGCCTATGAAAGAATGTAGGAATATAGAACTCACACAGATATTTGGGCACATATTAAAAAATATAGATTCAACCTATGGAGTCTAGGCTATTTGAGGAGCCTCTCTTACTAACTGGGGGTAAACTGACGAGAGAATGTGTTCCAAAGAGTTTGTACCATCCGATCACCAAACTACTCAACACTAAATCGTCAAGCATAATTTGAGCTACTCCCATAAACACTTTCTTGCCCTCTATTCGACCATAGTCACCCCAAACTGTTACCTAGAAAAAAAAAAAAATCATGATTAACGAATATGACTAATACACTAAGTAGAAAGTTGCATAATCTTGACAGACACAGTGGGCCTATGAAAGAATGTAGGAACATAGAATTAAACTGAAAACTGAGTACAAGTTAAAAATAAATATAAACTGGCCTTATAAAGTTTAGGCCACTGGGGAGCGTCTCTTGCAAAATAGACTTAGAAATTGTTATAAAGAGCTTGCAACCCGTACCGCCAAATTACTCAACACTAAATTGTCAAGCTCAATTTGAACTTCTGCCATAAACACTAGCCTGCCTTCTGTTAGATTATAGGTGACCACATATGACTATAAAAATAAAATGAGAACTGATATTAAATATGCAGCTAGGCATGGCTACAAGACTATTTAATGTCGGCATGATTTTAAAAAGGCAAAGTTATTTGTCTTTCCAGAAATAAGTAATAATATGCTATTCGTCAGTACTAAAATTTGTAAATTGACAACAATAACAATGGTAATAATTTATTTTTAACCTTGTTACGTGTAAATGGTGGAGTAACAAAAAAAGAACAATAAAAAAAGGACAACAAAACTGAAAATAATTGCTAATAAACTAGCACCCAACTGAGAACTAGCATCCTGATTGATCTTTACTTACACAAAACTTCTGTTGCACCATGAAGGCCCACAAGGCGCCTATTTCGCATAGCATGAGACAAATATTAAAGAAATTACAAAATAAATAATAATTAGCCTCCACTTCGCTAAGAGCATGCTTATTAAAAAATAATACAGCTCACAAGTGGCTAAATCGCATGGTCACAGAACCACAGTACCGGGAGATCGTGACTATCCAAAAGTAAACGGTTTACATCAATTTTCCCATAACCAGCTTTAAGCTTATCCTTGGATTCACAAATAATTTTACGCCAGATGCTACCCATAGATTACATATAGAAACACCAAGCCATTTAGTGACAGGACACTGGGTATCACAGAAGTGTTGCAACAACGAATAATAACATGATTAATAGTGTTAAATAGTAAATACTCACATTTCTTACCATGTTACCGTTTCTTACCATGTTAAAGAAAAAGAACCTTTAATGAATTTTGATGCGGCTTTCAAAAATCTATATGAAGTACCGTGTGGCACTAGAGAAAGAGAGGTGATGTTTATGCTGATACAGACCATATTACTTACCGGGATAGAATAAGCCGTTTCAAGAAGGGCGAAATAAAGGAGTACAACCTGTGCCATGAAATGGTGGTTGATGGTTTACAGCATGAATTTATAGAATGTATTTTTAACAAAGAAGTTTTTAGTTTTATTTTTGATGTTTTTAGAGGTGAGAGTATAGAGATGGTGAGTTTAATAGTAAGAAAAAAATTTTGAAGTTAGATTTTGAAAGAAAGGGTGATGAAAAGAGGCAGAAAGGAATGTTATTAATAGTGATATGGGCATGTATTCATATTTGGAAAATGAGGAAAAAGAAAAAAAGAGTTGAGTTAGAAAGATTTAAAGGAGTAGTTAGGGGGAAAGTAGAGCTTTTGAGAAAGAATAAAAAATGGAAAGAAAGAATTGATGAGGAGTGGTTAGAGGGTTTGGTAAATAGCTGATTTTTTTTTTTTTTTTTTTTTTTAAGGCAATCAATTAAAGTATGAATTTTATTTGGAAATTTGGAAAGTTTATGGGTAATTTGTTAGAATTTTTGAACCCTTCTTCCTAAATAAGTATTGTGTTGTTTAAGTATATGTTTTATTGTTTGTTGAGGTTTTTGTAAGGGAAGAATAGTTCAAATTGTATATAATTTTTATTTTATTTATTTATTTGTTAATTTTTGTATTATTATTTTTTTATTGTTAATATTATTATCATTTTCTTTTTTTTTGATGATGGAAGCTGTAGGGGTAAATTAAAGTTTGGAATGTAATTGAAGCCACTGCCAATGGATTCTCCTAAGGAGGGGGAGCATCCTATAAGCGGGACATGCGTTTTAAATTGTTATGTTTTTATTTGTGTTGTAGTACGCCCCAGGGAGTAACCTGTTGTATTTGATTGCCTTAATTAATATTTAGTAGGTAAAAAGGAAAATTAATTTGAAAATTTAAAGGATTTTTGGGGGCTGTGTTGGTTGGTTTTTAGGATATATGATGTTATTTTTGAATTGGAAGAAGGTAGTATGGTAAAAGTAAAAGGTGTAAACTGGTTTTGTAATTTGTTTTGAAAAAAGGAGTTTTTATAGTTAGGGTTGTGAAATTTTTATATTGAAATAATTTAGTTTTTTTTAAATTTCATATGTCTGAAGGAAGAGAAAACGGAAGAAGAGATGTTTTAAAGAAAACAAAGAATGGAAAGAGAGAAAAAGGGGAAAAAAAGACAATTTTTAAATTAGTGTAGGTGACATTAAAGTTTAAACTTTAAGTGAAAAAGATTATTATGCCACTGAGAGGAGAGGAGGTAGGATTTATAATAAATAATAAAAAAAACAACTCACATTTCTGTGAGTTATTGAGTTGTGAGTTTAATTTTAAAAAATTTATAATTAAAAAAACAAAAAACTCACATTTCTAAGTACTCAATTATAGGCCTATTTCATTAAGAACAAATCCCACCGAAATGTCGTTCCGTTCTAGCCTCCGCTTTGAAAGACTAACCCAGAAGAGGTCATCGGAGTATGCTAAATTAGACACATCCAAAAAAACGAAAAGAAAGAACTAGAGGGAATGTTATTAATCACACTCAAAATTTAATAATTGAAATTTGATCCCTCGAAATTTAATCACTAACACAACAATAAATAATCGATGAATTTATACCAAGCTGATATAAAGACTAAAATCTAGAGGGTGCACAACTCTATCGAAAACGTCAAATATACCTAAAGCACAGATATATTGATCGAACTTTCATTTGTGCATCCTCAAAAAGGATAGCAAGCATCCCATGTTCTTAATGACATAAAATTCCCTTTCTGAACCCAAACTGATTAACATCATAATTCACAAAATCAACAACATAACGAAGAAGCACATATTCAAAAAGTTTGATAAAATCACAAGTGACAGTAATTGAGCTATAGGAATCACGTTTATTTACAGCTTTTTGAATCGTTACAGTTATAACTATCAAAAATAGTTTAGTACATAAAACTACCAAGCACTGGAGAACAGCACTGAAGACACATTCGAAAGAATAGCTGCAAATAGTCCCAAAGAATAATCCCAAACAACCGTCCCAAACGAATAGTCCCAAACAATCGTTTTCTAAGTGAAAAACACAAAACTGTTGCACTTGTAAATACAACAGTGTATGTCCACAAAGATCTGGAACCTCATAGAAAATCAAAAGAAATTGAATCCGAACTCTCTTGGGGAAAACTGGCAATTAAAGTGTACCAAGAGCTTGTTGTACATAGAGGCTGACAGAAATGTAAAGAAAAGCGCTTGGTCAAACAGACGGCAGTAAATGTACAAATAGAATAAGCAAGCCGAAGAAGCAGCAAACCGTAGAAACACACGAGCCATGTATCATCGTACCAATGGAATAGTTTCGTGTCAAGTTTTGATGAATGTTCAGTAAAAGATAACGGGGCGTGGGTCCTGGCAGACGTGGAAAAACAAAAAAGAACGATAGACTGGCTATTTTGAAACTATGTTAAATCACCTCGCGCCTCTAGTTTTGCCTGGTATACCAGACCAGCCTCTGTTCAATCTCTGCATCAGTGAACACTAGCCAACAGCCAACGTGATACACTTAACCACTGGAAAACTTAAAAATGGAAAGACCGCTAGTACAGACGGCATTTCAGCGGAAATGATAAAGTTCAAATGATATCAAAATAATAGCCATCTGACTAGCCTTCTTCTTGCTCCTCTGGCAAATCGAAAGGTTCCCAAAAATATGGAAAACAGGAACTATAGTCAAATTGTTCATGAGAGGAGATGCAAATAAAATGTGACAACTAGAGAGACATCAATCTTCTGTCAATCTCGGCAAAGCTCTTCTTGGCTCTAACACTAAGAAGACTCAAGACTGCCCTTGATTCCCAATTGCCTGAAGAATAGCACGGATTCCGACCAAAATGATCCTCTTCCAACATGATATTTATTCTAGACATTTTGTTGGAGGTACATGGATGGAGACAACACTTGTATATACTCTTCGTGGACTTCAAGACAGTGTCTGATTCAGTAAATTCTCAAGCCCTATGGAGAATCTTACGATTCAGTGGCATTCCTGAAAAATTAACTCATCCAATAGCTGCTATGTACGAAGAGATAGAATTCTGTGTTAAAACAACCTGATGGCCTAAGTGTTACTTCAAACTCATGACTGGTGTCAAGTAACGCTGTGTTTTGTCACGTCTTCTCTTGGTCCTAGCTATTGACCACACATTTAGACCGATAAACGGATATGGGATTTGAATTTCAGGAAAGCTTCCCCAGGACGTCAGCTTCGCTGACGATGTTGAAGTTATAAAAGCCGACAAGCAGAAGCTTCAGAAATCCCTGAAAAAACTCGCGAAAAAAGCCAAACAGTTAGGATTACGCATTAGCGCTCCAAAGGCTAAGACTATGTCAATTAGCAGTTCATTTGTAAGAATCCAACTAAAGGATGAAGTCATCGAACAGGTAACAGACTTCAATTATTTAGGAAGTGCGGTAGATTCCAGTGGCTTCAGACATCTACCCGTCTTGAAATCCACGGTACACTCTAAGAAGCTGAAATTTATACTGTTCTAGAGCAATGTTTTGTCTGTTCTGAGTTACTCTAAGGAATTCTTAAAGCTAACTTCGGCAAATGAGAAATGTATTACTGCCTTGTAGAATAATTGTCTTCGCCGGATACAAAAGATTAGCTGGAGTGACTGTGTCAGCAACGGCAAGATTCATACCCACAAATGCGAACCAGACCTCACAACCGTTGCGAGACAACGAAGATGGCAATACCTTGGACATATCCTACGCTTTCAAGACCATATATTCCTCTACTAGCAACAGGAAGTCATCTGTCACCGAGGGAGACCAAAGAAGACGCTCAGTAGGACGTACAGATATGACGGAAGAGACCTTCACTGCCTTTTAGAACATTTGTCTCTACCGAATCCAAATAGATAGGCTGGAGTGATCATGTCAGCAACGGCAAGATTCGTACCTGCACAGGTCAACCAGATATCACATCCGTTACGAGGCAAGATGGGGATACCTTGGGCACATCTTCCACGTGGCAGACCATAGAATTCCAAAAATGTTTCTCCGTTGGCAACCAGAAGGCAACTGTCACTTAGCGAGACCATAGAACACGCTCTGTAGGACGCACGCATATGACAGAAGAAAGACGAGTGTCATCCCAGAATGGGAGGTTACCTATGCAGTGGCTCACTTGAGGGAAGACTGGAGGCTGCTCATTGAAGCCCTGTGTGCCTGAGGTACACAGAGCAAGGGACAGATAAAAATTTTTTACACAAGTATATGCTTGTGCCTGTCGTACCCTTTAGCCAAAAACAATCCTTTTATATTAGGTCCAACGCATGCCACAGTTTAAAAAAAGCCTAGGCTTAACTAGTATTTTAATCTAGGTTTCTACTATTAACTTCAAAATTTTAAGGAGTATTTCTAGATGACATTATTTTTTTTTCTCAGAGACAATACTTTAGTTTCCTCTTTTACCATTTTCCCATGTCCTTTGAACCGGCTTTAATGAGATACTTTTTTATTATTTGTCATCATTTTGAAAAGCCTACTGCATAATTTGATTAGATCCAATTCAAAACGACCATTAAATTCAGAAGATACTGTGTGCTATTGCAACAGGCAAATTTTGATTTTATTGATGACTCAAATTGGATAGGGAAGGACGAGAAAGAACCTCTTGGGAGACAAAAATATACAGAAAATGATTTCATTTAATAAACTATCAAATAAACAATAAACTATCAGGAATGAAAGAGTTGGTTAATCATGACTTGCTTTATAATTTTTAAATAGCGAGTTTCTCTGTCACAGCCCCCAGCCACAAAAGGGATTCACTTTTAAAACATATAAATTAATTGATCTAATCTTATGATCAGGGTATCTTATATTGTGCTTTTACAATAGGTGAATAAGTATGAAGACGCAGTCTATAAAAGTTGACAGAAACTAGCAAAAGTGATCTCTAACAGTAATCTTTTAAGAATTCCCACAGCAGCGTTACACCTTCAGATGCTGAAAACATCGCAACATTTTTGGCTATAAAATGTGGTCTTGTATATTTTAAGAATTTTGACAAAATATTGCCACTGTTCCATGAACACAATTTACTAGCATCCTCACTGAAATTTGTAAATTATTAAAGTAGATATTTCTTATAATATGAATTTCTTATTAGAAAATTAAAATCTATATAAGAACTAGTTGACTTCAGACAAATTTAAAATATCATAATGTGAATGTTTTTGAGCGTTTAATGAAACTACAAGCATTGGAGCTACTTCAGTCCTTATATTTCTTATTACCTGTTTTAGAGATCATTTTGACCTCACTCATCTTCAAAGGGGAAAAGTAAGCATATTTACCAACAAACCCAAAACTTAAAAAGTCTGTAACGAATTAATATCTAATGAAACTATTTTCACATTAAATATTGACAATTAAATTTTGGAGATTTTCTTGAGGGAGGGGATATGTGTTCCTGGCTACTCCCAGTTTAACTTATGGGTAGCCATGACGCTTAGCAGAATACAAGGGCAGCTGAAACAAACTTAAGTCTTTTGACTGCATGTGCCGAGAGGAACTCAGAGCAGCACTGGATAGTGCTGATGGATTTTCTTTAGAGGAACAGTTGTTTTTACCCTAATGTTTTTTTTTTTTACCCTAATGTTTTAATAAATTATGGTCTCAGAAGAAAAAGCCGAACCTTACATGAGTGTTAGTAAAAAATCTCGCCGAGGAGTAGAAAACTAGAACAGAAGGAGAAACGAAACAGCCTGTTTTTTTCCGAAAACTACCCTGCATTTTTAAGAAGAATATAAGAATTGAATTTCTTGAACATACATTTTTTTGGAGGGAGGGGAAAGAGGAGAGAGACAGCCCTTTGGAAACCCGTATGAATGTCCATGATACCTGACAAGCACATTTACAAGCTTGATACTACTGAAGTTTTTGAAATGGCGTGTGCTTTAAGTACATTTTATAAGCGTATCCTTTAAATAGCTGTTAAAAATAAGGTTTCCGAAACTCTAAATTCCTTTTGGCATCAGATGAATTGAAAAAAATCATTTAATGAAAAAATAACTTGTATTCAATATTTGATAAATTACATTGGGCTTGGGTACCCTAACGCTACTGTAAAAAAAAAGTTTGAACTTTAGAGTGAAAACCCAAAAGAAAATATAACCATATTTTTTTGCTAGATTCATCCCTTTACAAAATACTAGCAGAGAAATAAGGTTAAATACTGTTTGGGAAACCCTTTACTTATTTAAAGGACACAACCAGAGCAATATTTTTTCGAGTTGTTGGGGTTAAAAAAATATAACGACTCGTCACCCTCTAAAATTCAAAATATCTAGTATTTATTCTATAATTCACTATGCATATTCCTAGAATTTGTCTGTTTACCCCCCCCCCCCTTCCACCCCGAAACCTGTTGTTTCTCAGGGACCTAAGTTGGAGGCTGGAAGAAAATCAGTCACAAGCTGTGAGGGAGATAGGCTATCGCTAATACGGAAGAAGTTGTAGCAAATGCACTAAACCCGACTTTCTCCACTCTCTCTCTACTGAACCACTGTCTCTCTTTCTCTTTTTTTCTCTCTCTCACTTTTTCTTTTTTTTTCTCTCTCTCAGACAGAGTTGGTTGGGGACCGAGTTGTTGCTTTCTATTTAAGAACTAAGACAGTATTCGGATTAAGGAGTTCCAAGAGGTTTGCTACTTACTTGAAGGACACAACCGGAATAATTTTCATGGAAGACAAGCTGCTGCTGGTATAAAGGATCCAGCGTACGACGGGCCGTTGAAGTTTTTGCTTTTGCAATACATCGCTTTCCATTGACTAAATATACCTTCACATAAGGAGCTGTGAAAATAAAAATATTTAAAATTAAAATTTTTTTTTTTGGGGGGGGGGGTTGTAAATAAATCATTGAATATTTTATCATGACCTCCTGGGGTATGATCTTAACAGTAAAGTTGAATTGGCTTTGTTGTGAGGTTTATTATGCCGATTAGGATTCGCGGTTTGTATTAGTTGTTTTATAATTTATTTAATCCTGTATTATTTTTCAGTGTATTTTTACCACCCCCTTGGACAAGTTTTTTACTTCTCGGGGTGACTGTTAACACTACTGTTGTTTTTTGGTCTAATAAATATGTATCTCTAAAAAAAAAAAACAATAGAAATATTTTACATCAGAACACATCCTCTAGGTTTTTTACAATTCAAGCTATCACTGTCGTTGCGCGCATAAATCGTAAAAAGAAACTTGTATCATAAGAAAGTTTTTTTTTTAAATTGAGCAGAATTTTATTTTTAAAATCCAGAAAATATCCATAACCTTGTCCCTAAAATTGTCCCTAAAAATCTTCTTGCGCACCTGCTGGGAAAATGCTAAAAATCACCTTAAAATTAATGTCATTTGACCAATTTGGCAGCTCTACAAGTTTTCTGTGGTACAGCCCGCTTTGATCCAAAACGTTGCCGACACACTTTCAATGCCTTTTCTATCAAATTTCATAGTCAAGCCACAAATTCCCCAAAATTTTCAATTATAACTACCCCTCTGGTAGAATCCGCTAATAGACCCTTTGTCTTTGAGACAAAATGGCAGTTCTAGGCCTGGGCATGAGGGTAAGCTGCCCCCCCCCAAATATTTCTGAGATCTTAAATGAAATTCCTTTTATTTTGTATTTTTACACTCCAACGGTACACCTTGCACCCCCCCCCCCGCATTATGAAACCAAAAACCACCACTGTTGAGACAGTCAGCCGACGTTGAGGCTCACAAAATTATGTTTAAGGTATCGAATCCTCCTAATATTCTGGTGCAAAGGAGGTGCAAAGGAGGTGCAAAGGAGGATAAAATTGTGGTGCAATCTGGTGCAAAAGAGGATAAAATTGTGGGTGCAAAGCTCATGAATGATCCACAATTTTATGATTCCCAAAAGGTATTCTCTTAGGACTGTTGCCAAAAAAAAAAATGATAAAACCAGTTCGTTCACCGTATGCTAAATATTTTTTTTTCGACGCCGTTGTTACTAACGCCATTTTAATGTACATTAATAAAATTCTCCATGCTTAAATATGTAAGCAGAAAGAAAACGAGCGTGGATTTTTTGTTCCATTTGCAGCTAACGGAAAAATATCTAAATATTAAAAATTCAAAAATGGTCTAAATCATCTATTGGTTAGATGACTGGCACATGAGAACCAAAATAACGGCTGCATCTGTTGTTGAATCTTCTCTGATCTTTGTTTGTTTAATTTATAACCAATTTGGGTACTGGTTGGTTTAAAAACTGCTCAGATTGAAAGAAATAAAAGAGCTATATTTTTTGCTAAGATCCTTTTAACGGAATTTGCCTTTTTTTCTTGTCTTTTTCAAAAATTTCGTCTGAAATATTTCTATGAAACTTACTATATAACAGCATTAGATTACTTTAAAACAATCCTCATGCAAAACAGTCGATGCAGTAAAACAATGAATAAAACCAACTTTTTTTTAATTTTTATTTTAAATTCCTCATGTATTTTAATTAATATCAAACATGGTTCTTCATTTAGGAGAGGAGTTAGGTTCATTTATAACCACCAACTCTTTACTTTCAACAGTGAATTTTCTTTTTTTTTGCTTTACGAGAAACAGGTAATAATCCCAACGAATTATATTTTATTTTGTGTTTTAATGTGTTATGAAAAGATTATGGAATATAAAAACAAATTATTAAAATTGACTCGGAACGTAAAAAAGCGGTATTTTGAGGCTCAGTTTTTGCAACTACAAGATAGCCAAAAAAAGACATGGAGGTTAATTAATTCGTTTTTGGGAAACATAAGAGGTCTTCACATCAGGTAAAATGATTGGCCAAGATGGGATTACGATACATGATGAAAAAGAAATCGCCGACGTTTTAAATCCACATTTTATTAGTACCGGTGAAAAAAAAGCTAATTTATCATCACCATTGTCACGTTATTGTTCCTGCCATAACCGTAAGTACCTGCCACCACATATGAACAAATCGATGTTCCTGTCTCCAGCACAGAGTCTGAGGTGATGAACATCGTTACATTTATAAGCAACGGGAGTATTCCTAAAGCGTTAGAAGGTTGTTTTTCTAATCATGTGAAAGTAGTTATGCCTGGTATTACGCATGTATTTGTATATACAATAAATTTAATATTTCAGACAAGAGTTTTCCCCTCTTCTTTTAAGATTTCGAAAGTTGTAACTCTATACAAAGGGGAAGACTATAATAATTCAGCTGATTACAGCCCAATTTCAATATTTTCTGCGTTTTCCAAGATTGTAAAAAGAGCTTTATATAATTGGATGTATATTTTTTGGAAAAAGTTAAAATCGCTTTCATTACTTCAATTTGGTTTCCGGATGGGGTACGGAACTGATCATCTTATGATCATTATTAGTCAATTAGTAAATTATGATTGTCTTTACAAAGGGAAAATTCCTACAAGCCTGTTCCTGAACATTAAAAAAAGCGTTCTACTAAATCTCTCATTCAATTTTATTTTCTAAGCTTAATAATTTGGGGGTTCGTGGGAAGGCTGGTGTCCCTCAGGGTTCAATTATCGGCCCTCTTTTCCTTCTTCTTCTCATTTATGTTCCGGGTTATGCTACAGCATAGTCTTCTCTAGATACACAGCTTACTGAAAACACAACTGCTTTTGTATGTGGCAAATCTCTAAAGGAACTCCACATAAATATTCCCCAGGCATACAATCTTTTTTCGAAATGGACTGAAGACAGTAAACTTGCGCTTAATAAGAATAAAACTAAGCATATTATTTATTTCTGAGTTGGATGCTAGTTTTAGGAACTAACTAACGTTTGCGTTATGCTAGAAGATGGTCTATTGTCTATTGTCGGAGTGAGAACTATTCGATATCTTTGTGTCATTATTGACGAGAATCTTTCATTGAAGGACCACATTATTGTTGTTCGTGTGAAAGCATCATGTGACGTTGTCATTTTGAATCAGTTGAAAAATATAATTCCTTACTCCGCACTTAAGTTACTTCGTTTTACTTTAGTGTAATATCATTTTGATTACGCAGGATTTGTATACCTAAATGCTTTTCAGTCTAATCTTATTCCACTTCAAAAGATACAGTATAAGGCTGGTCGTATCCTTAAGCCATTTCTACCGTCTCCTTCAATTTGCCAAATAAATCAACGACAGAATCGTTGCATACAATTGTGGATATTCTACCAATGAGTCTTAATGTCCAGTCTTCTGCATTTTTGTTTAAACTTAAATTAGACAACGTAGCCCTTCCGAAATATTTTTATTAAGTAAACATGTGCTCTTTACGTCCCAAAACATCTGTTTTTACTCGATCTGGATCTCGTCTATTAATCCCTTTGCCAAAACGCGAGAGGTCAAGATTTAAAGTGCCGTATATGGTTCCTTTGATTTGGTCGAGATTTGTTACATCTAAAGATTTAATGCTGTCACTTACTACCATTAGGTTTCGTCTCCAAACTTTGCTCATGCAATTTTTTAGAAATCAAAAAATTCATTTTCGGTGAAGGAAGGTGTTTTGTATTTTTTTTTCTTTGTTAATGATTGGGTAAGATCTTTCTGCACTTCCTGTCTACTGTTGCCTGATAAATTATATTGTTAATTTAATATTGTCTCGGATGGACGTGTATTGATGGTAGGTTGGAGTGGCACGTCAATGTTATTTCTTTTTAAAGTAGTTTAGGCAATAATTTTTTTTTTTTCTTCAATGATATGGTGCATTGTTTTTTATCTATTTTTTTCTCGTTGGTATAAAAGCTTTGCTCCCTGCCAAAAGAAAAATTTAAAGTTTTGCAATTTACTGGTATTTATTATAATAAAGAACCTTGAACCCTGAATGGAAATACATATAACACAAAAAATATTTCAAATGACACAAATTGATTAAGTTTCATTTATGGTCAGGATTTAGTTTAATTATTCATGTGGATATTATAAGAGCAACCTTACAGTTACGAATTAAAAAAGAAAAGGCCATTGCGACATTTGAAACCACTGATTGAAGCCATCCACTGGGTTATGAATTGGTCTGATCGAAGTTTCAGCATAACAATTAGTATACTAAAATAAAATAAAGTCTTGAAGAAACTGCTTCTTTCGATGCTACCCAGTTTAAGATCAGCTCTGCTACCCAGTTTAAGATCTAAGATTTTAAAGAGGAGAGAGGAGGCTGAGGCTGAAGCTAGGAAAGGAGAGAACAACATTTTGATAGGTCTACTCGTATATTCAATTGCATAGTAGGAATTCAAGCCTTGGAGACGAATGTGCCATCATATGGCATTATATCGTCTAACACTGTGAAGTGAAATATATGCTTTTTAGTAGTGTTGAATAGTTTGTGTATTCCATAATCTCCACTCAGCGAGTTTTGGCCTTACGAGGACTTCTTCCAAAAATTAACTTCCTTATAAAAAATTTCAGAACAAACAGTGCGAACCTCGGGGGGTCTGCTGACCGTTCAAATTTCAAGGGAAGAGAGAGAGACAAATAGAGGGGGACGGGAGAAAGGGAGTATAAATAGAAAGTGCGATTTCCTCGTCGCATTTTCTCGTCGAGAGCTCAGACTACCTTATCTTGAAAAAATGACTTCTGACCTCAAGCTCTATTTCTATAATCTTTTATTTCTCCCCCTTGTTAGACTACTTTTTTTCTATTCCTCTTGTAGAAACTTCAATGTTACTTCCCTTTTCTTTACTACTTTTCTAAAAAAAATCCAAATCAATTGCTTAAGGATATCCAGGTTGTAAGCCGTTCTAGTCTTACATTAACAGAAGTTACTTAAAGTTAACATCCAACTTGAAATCTAGTGACGTAACGGTTTATTAGATTTATAAGGGCGTAGTCGTCACAAATTCAAACTGTAGGCCTATTCATCTCACTTTCACTCTAATAGTATTTTCGGTATGTTTCCATGTGATGATAATAATAATGATGATAATGATGCAGATTCCCTTTACTAAAAATGTTCATTAACCATCATTAGTAAAGTTACTACAAAAGTAAATTTTAAGTTACTTGTCAGTCATTCCAGCTATTACAGCGACGTCAGCTGGGACGAAAAAATTAGTTTTAATAGCTTTTAGTTAGTAACTTCTTTGATGAGTCTGGAATGCAACCTAAGTGTCTGTATATTCACTTTGCACTAAAGGCTGCTGGACTAAGTTATTTTCCGATTCTTGTTGTAATTAAATTCGACAAAAAAGGAAAAAAAAACATCTATTCAAAAAAAACTGATTTTACTATTATCCGTATTCTTGCTGAATGTACTCTTTGGCATGATATGGCTTTTAAAAAGAAAATACCGGATATTTGGTTTGAAAACAAAACTTTCCATCTGTGCTTTTCTGTTTTCATAATTAATCAGAAAATACCAACAGGATACAATTTCTAACACGCTATCCTAACGTTACACTAAAAGTGCTCCCATTAAGGTTACATTTTTTTTTTTGGAAGTATCTCTATCTATTATTTTAAATGCGCCACAAAACCCGTTATTAGTAAAAAGATATTAAAATATTTTTCTTGTCATGTTTCCTAGCGTGACTATACCTCATAACTCACTGTTTACCAAATATTTTTGTTCCTATTCAGTAAATTGAGATCGCAGAAGAAATATGAAACATGGTGCCAGTATAACAATTTTCATTATCTCAGGGCCTATTCCTTTGGTAAATTGGGCTAAGTGAATGATAAACTGGTGTATTGGCAACTTTTCTGATGAGTGGCACGCTATCTCTTCAGCTGTTTCTTTAGAAAAAACTGTCCCTCCTCTAGCCACAATTACCTGACCAAGTCAAATACCAAGAAAGATGCCACATGCCACAAATACGTTGAACATACAAATATTCCCAAGTATCTAAAAACACTCTACTTGCATTGGAAATATCTCGGAATTTTTATTGTACGTTAAATTTTACTGTTTGCTCTGGAGGGAGCAGGGTTATCAAAATTAAACTGTTGACAAATATTACGAAAAATTGTTTTCTTTCAAAGACAGTAACAGGTTTACGTCTGAATATTTCGGCTGATTAATCACTATTAATCAGTATTGGTTATCCTTATCTAAAAAGAAATAAAAAAGGAGCAAAGTAAATAAATAACAGCTGAATAAAAAGAAAAAAACAACTAGTACATAGAATAAAAACTGGCATTAAATAATCTTTAACATCACCATGTCAAGGAGGATTGGCTAGATGCTTTTAACATTCCTCCCGACGGAGTGTTGTTCTCCTCCTTTTGTAGCGTAGAACTCAATGTGTCATTAAGAGAAATCAACAAACTAAAACTGTTGCAATTCTGTTGAAGTTGAGAACAATACAAACCACTCTGGCAATTTCATCCAAGGCTCTGACTGACCCATCTCTCCAAAAACAACACAACTCTGAATGACAAATCATCTTGGGTTTTGGATGACATGATTTTCCGATTACAAAATACCCAGAAACCAGTGGTCCAGGGATGCAATCATCAAAAACCCCTCGTTCTTTAAGTTGCACTTTCCTTTGTCAAAAACATTCGACAATTGTTCAGCTTCTTGATATCTGCTGAAAAGTTTGGTTTTCGGTTTTATTCGATCAATCGCACTTGCAAAGGTCCCTGCACCGTCTGAGCAAAGCAAACGCAAGTTACAGGGCCCTAATGCCCGAGCTGCTGACTATAGTAAACGGACGAGAGGAGAGAGGCGACAAAAGTCTGCAAAAATGGACTCATTGATAGACAAAGGGTAGAGCTGTGAATTTATCTAATCAATATAAAAATAAAATAATATTAAAATCGCAAATATTCTGAAAGCACTAACCTGGAAGAACTTTTGCGTTCGGTTTTGTCTGTAAACCTCTCGCTCGTATAACTTCAACTTCAAGATGACCCTTCCTATCACATAAGGCTAGTTGTACATCGCCCAGGGCTGGGGCACCTAGAACTTGCCTTCCAACAAGTTGACCTGGCCCTAGACCTTCGACAAATTCTGAAAGTTGGCCGCTGGATTCTGGGGCTAATCGCGAAAGAGCAACCCAACTAAAGGTAGAAACACAAGTGAATGAAAGAAACATGATGAGGTCTAAATTTTTTCTATATAATTCCATAGGATATGAATAAAATTGTGTGTATTTGTTTTTAGCAGCCATACTTTATTGACACACATTACTATTTTTTTTGCATAGAACAAGGCAGTTAATTTAATTTAGAGAGCCCTATGGCCCTCGTTGGCATGTTTAAGATTTATTTTTTTGAAACCCCGCCATTTGCACTTAAAAAAAAGAGAAGGAAGAATAAATTTGGATTTATTTATGAGATATCCTTATGAACTATAAAATAGATAGTTTTAGGTCTGGTCTTAATTAAACTGTAGTACTCGGCACTTCTTCTTCAAAAAACGGGTAATGTAAAACGGGTAACGGGTTAAATTTAAAATCTATAGATATGTTTATCACCCCTTTTGTGTCGGTAAAAGTAAAATTGGTTCTTTGGTACTTTTCTTTTAAAGAAAACACATCAATAAAAAGAGGGTAGCACCATTCAATTCTTACGCAATTCGATTGTAACTATCTCCCCCAAACCTCCGTATTATTGGCAGAAATAGCCCTAAAAACATACTTATCCCTTATGTGTTATTGAGCGAATTGTCTTATCTCATCGCTAAAAAAAAACAAGAAAAAGATCCAGGGCCATTGCTGGCACATAGGATGTCGAATGAACGTTCCAGTTGGTGGTTCTGTTTTACAGGGACACGTAGCAAGCTTGTTGCTCAATCTTCATGAAGCGAAATCAACCTATGGGCCCCGTATTTCCAAGTAGAGTATCAATCCCCTGTGCTACCACAGGGCATCTCTTCGTTAACGGACATTTTATTCTTAAATCGATTAATAAGATGGCGTTATTACGAAAGAATGAGAACAGTTGGATAAATATAATATTGAAAAAAAAATATTTAGAACGTAAATACAAATGGAAAGAAACAAGAAAATCTAATTAATTGAAACTCCCTGTATAGTATAAAGTTAGAATTGTTTTTATTATAACTTCGTCTTGAAGTTTTGTGTGAAGCCTAGGACATTATCCGGCCTCATGAGGGAGGATGGGGTGCATTGTCACGATGATGACAATTATATTTGGAAATTGTGTTGAATGGAGAATCGAATAGCTCTACTCTTCTTATAATTGTGTTTACTTTAGAAGAGGGCAACTGAACCAGAATGTTACCATTTATTTTTTCTCTAGAAAAAAAATGAAAAAAATAAATTCACCCCTAGCAAATCGATTGTCAAGATTCGTACTTTATTGTGACTCACAGCATTTGCTAGAGCCCATTATTAAGTAATCTTTTTTTTTGTTAACTCCATGTAGATTTTTACTTGCTCTGGGTTATGATTATTGTTCAAAACTAAACCGAACTATCACTATTGGTAACATCTGGTTCATGTTTGCCTTTTAATGGTTTGAACCAAGATTATATACAGGGTTGCCACCGTCAGTAGGATTTTACTAGATCTAGTAAAAAAAAATCTAGTAAATTTAGAGGATCTAGTAAATTTTCCGAAATCTAGTAAAAACTAGTAAAAAGTCATGATTTATAGTAAACAAACCTTTTTTTTATTTTCCATGTATTCAGGGAACAAAATTATCGTAAACATATGACAATTTACAATTTTTGCTTGTCTGTTTTACAATTTACAATTTTGCTTGTTTGTCTCAGAGACAGACAAGCAGTCACCTATTTTCATAAACAAACACTTCACTTCCGGCGTCTAAAGGTCGACAAAATCAGCTTTCTGTGTATCAAATCTTAGCAACTAAAATGAAGCTATAATGACACTTGGATTTGTGATGATTGGGAATATATTGGAATCAAAACAAAAGCCACCCACCCAAGGTGATTAGGTGAATCTCCTCAGTTTGAAAATCTTTATTGAGGAGAAAGGAGCCTGCTGAGAGAAATTAAAAGTAAGTACAAATGTAAAAAAAAAGGATTTTTGAACTTGTAGGTTTCTGGAATTTTCAATCATACTATGAAAACGGAAGAAAAGAGGAAAAGAGAAAAAAAGAAGAAAAAAGGAAAAAAGATTGTGAAAACCGTATTGATTATCCTCCTATAGTAAAAATCGATGCTTGATGGTGCGCGTGCGGCGTAGCCGTACGCGAAAAATTTTTTTTGGAGCTTTTAGTAAAAACAGATGCGATCTAGTAAATTTTTCCTCTCCGATTTAGTAAATTCTTCCAGGTCAGGGTGGCAACCCTGATTATATATGCCCATCGTGCATTAAAATTGTCAATTTTTAATTTACGTATAAGTTTCTCGCAAATCAAAAGAAGAATACTCCAGAGCAGGGCCGTATCCAGGATTTTTGTTCGGAGGGGGGGGGGGGGGGGTACAAAAAGCTTTGAAAAAAACTCATCAAAATGTGTTTTTATGCTGTTTTATCGCGCTTTTACGAATCGGACAAAAATTTCTGGGGAGAGATAGCTCAAACCCTCTAACCCCTCCACTGAATACTGCCTTGCTCATTGGAAAAAATCACTCAAAAATAGTTTAAATTTAAAACACACCAAAGAGCGAGAGTTATTTGTGGGATGAGCATCATGCAAAGAAAGCGAAGAAAGGAAGATTTTTAACTATTCAGCCGAAACAAAGAATAAAAGCCCCCCAACATTGACTTACTTCTCCTGATCTGGGCTTTAATGAATTTCAGGCCCGATAATGCAACAACAAAGTATACAAATCTAGTCATGCAGACAGAGAAAAAAATTTGAACTTGAAAGAGAAGGACCAAAGGCCATAATAGAGCTAAAGAGTCAAAAGGTCATAAGTGTGAGTAGAGAGATAAAAACTAGCAGTGAGTCAGTGGTGCAGCTTTTACATCTGATCAAATTTCATTGAAACAAATTTCAAGTAACTTGAAATTTTCTATAAGACCAATAGACCCTGCATCCGGCTGAGGAACGGTGGGGGGGGGGCGAAAGTGAGTTTTCAGACTAAGTAGGGAAGTGATAAGGCTGTATGATTCAGTGAAATCTGGAAGACGTTATGCAGAAGGAAACGACTTTTTATAAAATAAAAATTACAAGAATACAAATGTTTACATTGTTTACATTGTTACATTGTTTCAGTTTGTCTTTTTCGGGGGAATATGAATTCAGGATTTTTCTATCATGAGGACATATTGAAAAAAAATACCTTTTCACTCCCCTTTCAGGAAGTTTTTTCCATTTTGATATATATTGAAATCTTTTTTTGAGGGGACAGGGGCAAAAATCAAAACCAGGGAACCAAGGTTTGAGTTTTGGGTTTTATTTGGCACCCCTAAAAGTTCTTACCCTTTGACCTTGGAAGTAAAGTTATGATTAAAATATCATCAAAATCTTCGTGAAGTTCTTTTCTTATTTGTGGTACGATATGCCTACCCAATCCATTACGTAAGCAACTTGTATTTTGGGGGAATGACGGTGAAATTCAGCTTTGGCACTATTTAAATTCGATCTTAAGAACTAGTGGCACGAATTCAAAGGAAAAAGTTTGATGGATAGGGAAAAACGTTTAGGGGCTATTGATTCTAAAACAAGGTCTCTAGGTCTATAAGGACAGAGCCGTTGATTGAAATTTGTAGTTATGTTCGAAGTATTTGTTATGTATTTTTCTTATCTTGCTATTTTGTTTTGCTTTTTCTTGTTTTAATAGACTTCTCTGTCTAAAAAAAGATGCTAAAAACAGGGTCAAGTCCTGTACAGTGAAGACAAATGCCATTTTTCAAAAAAAAAAAAAAAAAAAAAAAAAACAAAGGCAATAAGAAATGTTCAAGAATTGATCTAAAGATAAGATTTGTTTCTGTTATCAGCCCCCAGAGATATACCTGAACTAGTTAATAGCCCCTATACTGGGGCTAAAATTATCTCGCAGGTTGGATACTTTTGAATGATTATTATATTAAGTTTAGTATCTGCTGTCATTTTAGCATAGATGCCGCCTTAAGCATGACGTAGATGTGCGCTTATGGTATGCACCATTTAGCATTTTCTTAATAAAGTCAAGCAAGAGCTTAAACTACTTAAAAGCTTAGCTGCTATTGCTAATAATACTACCAATAACTCAGCGTGGGAACAAGCCACTTGAGGCCCGCACATCTGCGCATGTTCCATAGCCCCTATAGCCCCTGCACAATAGCCCCCGACAACTAATCGTGGGAACTAGCCACCCGAGGCCAGCACAGCTTCGCATCTTCCATCTCCAACTCAAACGATTCAGAGCTTCACTCTTTTCTTTCTCTCATTAAGTTCTAACTTCTTTTAAATTAATTCTGATAGCCTCCTCCCACCTCAATCGAAAAAAAAAAATGAAAATCAATATCAAATTATTATTAAGTAGAAAAAGCTGCCCCTGTTTTTAAATTTTGAACTCTTATGCCTCAAAACTTTGTCGTTGAGTTGAATTGGGATATCTTGAATTATCATAAAACTTGAAACGTTTCAGTTTCTAAAAACGATTAAAAATACAAATCGAAATTTTAGAGTTAACTCAAACTTCAAGATCTCGAATTATTTAATAGCCCGATGCTAATTACTGCAAATTTCGAGATTCAGATTATATAAGCCCTATTCTTTAGTAGAGTCTCCATTAAAATTTGCATAGATACAGAGAAATACAGATAATACAGGCAAATTAAAGAGGACAGAACTGTTAGAACGAGCATGAAAGATTTGTTTACAAGGGTAGAGATTAGAGTTTTAAGGTTCACTCACACGATGGCTAAAATTTTTCATTTGGCCATGATATTATTTGTTTTCTCAAATTCAGTTTTAAAACCTTCCTCCATTTCTCTTCTTTGCAATAGAATGGTAATAGGTCAGTTTTTTATTTGAAAAGACTGAATTTCAATTGAGATCCTTCATAACTAAAATTATTACTGAAAGTCTTGGCATTGTTCCATTTTTAAAATGCTGACTGCAGTATTTTAGGCTATCTTCTTGCATAAATCTTACAAGGAAAAAACAGAAAAAATTATTTTTATTTTTCTGCTTTAAGAGTCACTATGAGTAATTATTCTGCGAGCTAAGCGGTCTGAGATCAGGAATGATGAAGATTCTAATTCAAAACTTTTTCGATACGAGTGTCCAGAAAAACTGAAAAAGAGCTCCTCTCAGGTATGCAACATTTCCAATATTTTTCGGACAATATTTTTCTCCCCTAGCCCGTTAATTAATATCAAAATGGAAAAAAAAGTGTCAGAACTACAAAAAACAAAACTCTTTAGGATCAGGTGATGTCAGTGTTGAAAATTGAATTATCTGTTTGAAAGCAAAATATCGAAATTATGCATCTCTTCTAGATTTCTAGAATATATGACCCTTTAGAACCGTCTATCTCGAAACCACAAATTTTGATTCTTTTGCTTTTTTTTTATGAAATCTTCGATCTGGATCACCTCTTTGGTAGTTTTATATTTATATAATGCATGGATCTAAAATTGAACTGAAAGAAGGACAGTTGTAATAAAAATCATGGATGAGAAAAAAATGAAAGGGACACTCATCTGTTGAGGAGGGAAAGGAAATGAGTCCCTCAAACCTTGTCATCAGTACGTCTACTAAAAGGGATCCTCAGATCTCAATCAAAGTTGTCGGGAAGCAAGGACAAATCTTTAGTTTTGTTTGGTTTGTTCATACCTGACATAATCTACGTGACAGGGATGTTTCTATACCATCAGGACCACTACTCGACAGGGCTGTTGAATTTTACTCAAACTTGGTGAAAACTAAGAACTGCTGTCTTACTTGGGTCTTTTCATCGTCTGGATGCAATCTTACCTCTGTTGGTAGTAAGAAGAGGAGAAAAGAAGGGAGCTTCATTCTTCCAATCACTTTCCTCCCCACCCCAATAAAAATGCTGGAGCTACGCCCCTGCCAATCAGGCCATCCACAAGAGGGGATTGTCAGATTATACAATATTCTTGTAGGAAGGGAGAATTAATATTCAAGTTGTACCTTTACGGGTTCCAGTCTGATCTCTATCGGAATATCCCTAAATTTTTATCTTCAGGGCATCTGCCAGAAATGGTCAATGAATCTTAGACGATCATTATTATAAATAAAGATAGCTACCAGGCTTCAGTGGCGGATCCAGGGGGGCGAGGTGGGCACGCCCCCCTAAAATAGTCTAAATTAGTGTAATTTACTTAATTAACGCAAGTTTGTGTTAATTAAACTTGCTACTAACGTATTTTTATCGTTTTGGCGAGAAGATGTAATCTCCCATACTACAAACATACCATCCTTCCATTATTATAGTTATTTGGGTTCATCCCCTCTTACATGTAATTTATTCATATAGTAATGACAATATTAACCAGGCTAACCATAGGAAAAGTGTGGTACACGTCCTTTTTTTGACCCTGTTGTAAATCTATTTGACAGCCTAATCAAAGTCATAGCATGTTAAATAAAATAAAATTTACCTCCCAATTTTTCTTATCATAGCTAATGTCATTCATTCTATCCATGACAACGTGAGCGCTTATCATGCTAACCAGAATTAGTGTGAGGAAAGAAGAAAACACAACCCCTTTTCTGATTTCATTGTAAATCCCTTTTACGTTCTTGGCAGCAATTCAGAAATATAATGCATAGTAACTCTTAAAATTAAAATATAAGGAAGGGGAAATAATTAAAGAATGTATTGCCTTTTCCTTCGCATTGACCGCATCACCACTTTTACTTTTGTGTCACTTAAATCCTGTTTATTTAAAATTTAAACGACAAAACAGTAACTAAATTGACCAATGGGAAACGTTTGTTTCTGCTAATTTATGGTGAACCAATTTTTTTCGTGCCTTTCTTTGCTGATTTGTTAGCTATCTCGCGCACCGTCAAGTAGAAACCGGACTTAGGGTTTGCGTTTAACTAATAAGATATGTAAGTGAAATCCGGAAACTTAAAACCTTTGTATGAGTCAACCTTAAGAAGGCGAAAGAAATGGACGACGGAAGCGTTCAAAAGGCGACTAAACTTACGACGATCCATCAGAACTAACACTATTCATACTGCTTCCATCAGTTGATTCTCGCGATGTTTGTCTGACTAGTCTATTCGGGGGTATGACCTCTTGACACCTTTGTATTCCACTAGTTGACTGTTGTCGCTTTCGGTCTCAAATAAAACAAAACAAAATTAGGAACATGTGCAATGTTGAGCAAGCAGTTAGTGCCATCTTTATCAGGATCTATCAGGGGAAAGATTTTTACTGGGTTAATTTTTTTCAAATTTAATATCATCGATCAAATTAAATGCGTTTTACTCTATTCCGTACCGTTTGGAAAAACTATGCAATTTTTGAATAGAGTCTGCAATCCGGCTTTGACCAAAAGCACTTTTCAGAAGATTAGTTAGGCCGATTCAGAGGGAAAAGGGGGAGTGGGTTGTCGTAATTTTTTTTTTTACATGGAAGGGGGTCATTGGAGGACAACAGGCAGGCCTTGCTAGATACAAAAAGATACAAAAACACTAAAAGATTTGTTTACAACAAGGAAACGTTTTAAAGTTCCCTTTAAAAAAAATCTTTAAGGATTTCTCTAGTCTTAACTTCTAGTAGAAAATTCTTGGCTCCCTATAAAATAATTGTAGTTATACCCTAGATTTTAGACCCAAGTAATTAATTTGATAACTGCCCAGCATTGTGAAAAATAGCGCACTAGCAATGCTATGTCTTCATTTGGCCTTTCAATTGAAATTGGCCGAATGACATTGAAATGGATAACAAATCAAGTTGCAATTGATCCCACCCAATTAATGCATATATTAATTAGTTATCAGGTTCAATGTTGCTTGGGCAACATCACCTGAAAATGGCAACTGAAGACACGGACTAAGTGCAGGATCCTCACAGGTCACTTTTCAGGCCAATCCAAATATCGGAATCAAAAGAAAGATATCTAGCCAGGGGCACACACTTGAACTTAAATGAAATCCTAGTGAAGATGGCACTGTCTTCTATCTTATCTATTGACTAATAAATGACTTTCCAAACTAAGAATAAATTATAAGTTCGGCAAAAATCAATGTTTGTCTCTCTTCTTTATAACAGCTTTAGTACCCCTTGAACTGATGGACGATAGATATTATACTGAGGTAAAAACTTTTTTAAATATTCTCAAGTGTCACGTGTGTTGTTAATCAAGTTAATGAGAGAAAGGCGATAAGAAGTAGTATCGACAATCCAAATCAGACTTGGGAATAATCGAACGGTAAAAAAAAGTTTAACTTTTCTGTTGTTACTTAGTTAGCTTATCTTGTTGGAATGAGAATATGCTTTCGTAAAAAAAAGAAAAAAAAAGTTTCTTATCAAGCCATTTAATGGGGATTTCCAGCTCAATAATAGTTGTAGGCTGGTAAATAAATTTTGTACTAAAATTTTCAGCAAATTTTTTAATTGCCAATCAAGCCAAGTACTTTTTATGTTAGATTTTAGTGTCAACACTTCATGGTCTCTTGATTTTTATTGCATTTTCTAAAGTACGGATTAGAACCGAAAAATAACAAACCAGTTTAACAATTGCATACTATATATTATTCTGGCTAATTTGACAAGCTCTATACTAAAATGTAGTTGACAATTCTCCATATTTAGACCCATTTTGAAAGATAAGGAAGTTATGAGCTAATTTTCTATCAGATCTAAACAGCATACGTACTTTGTTCTCTCTTGTTTGTGCTATAGAGCGGATTAATGTGGCCAATTGATTCAAGACTTTATATTTTGACTAAAAATAATTCAACAAAACGGCATATGGACTCAGCATTGATAACAAAAAGAGTCTGCAAGTATCATTGTAAACTAAGCAGCAATTAATTTTATTTTTAAGTGTGAATTTCAGTGCCTTAGTTACCCAGCAGGCCAGTCCAAAACTAAAACTGAAATAAAATTAGCAAAATTTTGTCCAATAGTTTAAGTTTAGTATACCGAAAAAAAAATCTAAGAGCTTGGAAAGTCACTTTGGCTACATAACTAGCAGGGATATGCAACTAATCGATTAACAAGCTACAAGCATTATTGTTCTCAGATAATATACTAAAAAGCAATAAATCTCCAATTCATTTCATAAGATCAATAGACCAAATTTACTAAGCGGACTTTCGCTAAAAATTTGATGCCAAGCCTAGTAAACAAAACAAAGAATCGTTACATTCACGCAACTTGCCAAATAGATGCCAACAATTAAATAAACGCGAAAAGTTACCCCTGTTATGGAAAACATACTAATTTTTAGCCCTGTGATGAAATATTCAGTTGTCTTAGAATAATACAATGTCTCTGGTGGTTAGTGTTTCTTTTCGTACTTTGTGTCTTCCTTGGTCAACCGGCAGTGTAAATTTGGTCTATTGATTTGGTTTATAAAATTATCTACAGGCAGATACTTTAGCGAACCTTTCGATTCTGTCCAGTTTGTCTCTGTCCCCACCTTCTCCCCCCTCATTCGAAAGTTCTCCGTCAGAAGAGACACTTTCACTTTGTCGAACAAGGTGGCGCATTTCAGACGGTGCAACTTCTTCACTCCTATGGACGGTTATATTGCCGGATTTTGAATCCTTCTTACCGAAACCTAGCTTTCTTTTCCGACCTGCAGAAATAAAATTAATTGCGGTCATTAAGCAAAACCACTGTTCAGAAGTAAAAGTACGTATATACATTTTTAATTACCTGGGGAAAAAGCGACCATGTTTTATGGGTTATGTGCTGCGATAAGATGTCCTTGAGGCTTGTAGTAGTCTCAGTAAAAAACTATTAGAAACAAAAATGCAGTATTTCCTATCATGGTTCCTCATAAAAACAAGTTGTACCATCATATCGTGTTTTAATTCCATTTTTTCGAACTTTTGTCTTTCATTGCACTTTTTACGTTTTCAATTCAAATGGCGAACTGAGGCCCGCTGAATAAAAAATCAGAGGTTTGATAGAGAGCCACTGCTGCAGAGGTTTGATGCAAATATTTAATCAGGGAGTCTGATTTTTAAATTAATGATAATGTTGGGAATAATTACGTTTTACTGGGATTCGACTTATTATAAATAATGAGATACGTTTTTTTGTCATCAAAAGCGATAGCCTCAGGATGTATATGGTACGGAGTTGGCTATAAATAATTAAGAACATCAATTGATGGATCAAAATATTGCTTTTCCTTGGGAATAAAAAAAAACTTGTTGCTTGGGCCCCAAAATCAACCTATTTATCACCGAGTAAGAAAATAAAATCTGATTATCAGACTGTGTGCAATTTTTAAATTGCAATTATTATTAAAGTAAATTTTTATAAAATATTTTAAAATATTTCAAAATAAAAAAATATTTTTAAATATTTAAAAATTAATTTTTAAAAGCAATTGCATTGCTCTTGGTCATTGTTCCAGTTACCACAATACAGTGGTAGAGAGGCTCTTCTTAGGAAGTGAGGGTTCGAATTTACCCCTCTTGTTAAAATAATATGAATCAGTTAATTTTCCCTTTTTTTTTATCCCACAAGGAATAGAAATACGAAGGTTGAACCTCATTACCGCACTGTAGTTAGAACCCAGAGCTTCATTTTAAAGGACTCATCGCCACTGTACTGTGACCGCTGTGCCAAATTACTTTTACAAATCAATAAATAGTGCCACCTTATCTACAAATAATTGCTATGAAAAAATGTTTGATTAAAACAATTTTTAAAATATCTTTTTATTGACAATTCGATTTAGCTTCTTATTACTCTAATTAAACGGCCCATGTGTTTCAATAGTCGTTCTTAAAGAATTGAGACACAATTCAAATTTTAGCGTTAAGAGCGAGGTGCTGAGAAGGAGCCAACCCCCTTCATATGCGTAAAAAGTTCTGTTCGTTCTAAGTTTTCATGTTGCTCCTTACTTTCAGTTGAAAAAACTTGTATTTTTTTATTTAATTTCTGATCGTTTTTTTTTAATTAATCCCAGAAAATCTGGCCGCACCTCCACGGAGAAGTGCACTCCCACGTAAATTTCTACTAGACACTTTAACAGGGGCGCCATTTCGGGGGGGGGGGGGCATGGGTGGGCCATTGGCAACCCTAATTTTTCTGGGGGCCCAAGCTTCCTCCCAAAAAGGCCTTTTTTTCTTTTACAAAATATACAGGAACAAAATTACAATTAGCAATTAGTCAAAATTTTGACTAATTCAACATTAAAATAAAAGTTCAATTTATATGTAGATTAACTTAGATAATAGTGAGATTAATAGTGCAACTGGGTCGTGCACAGGGTTGCCAACTGGACATATTTTATGTCCAAAGGACATATTTCTATGTGCCTGGACATAATGACATAATAGGGCAAAAAATGGACACATTTTAGACATTTGGGACATAAAGTGGACAAATTTTCCAAAATTATTACGTAAAACAACTGGAACTGGTCTCGACTGGAACTATTGTGTTGCTCAGTGCTACGACAGAGCAAGCGTGATGAGCGGGCCCTTCTCTGGTGTTCAAGCGCGACTGAGAGCGAAAGCGCCACAAGCAATATACATTCATTGCCATGCGCATAGACTAAATTTGGTCATTGCAAACTGCGTTGAAGGTGTTGGGACTGTTGGCTCATTTTTTTCGTTTGTCCAAAATCTGTACACGTTCATTTCCAACAGCAACACCAAACATCAGCTTTTTGACGAGTCCCAAAAGGCTACTCAACTGCCAGTCCTGGAATTAGAAAGGAGTGCTGCGACAAGATGGTCATACTGGTATCGATCAATATCGAAGATAAGACTCCGATATGAATGTGTTCTGGCTGTACTGTCTGCAGTCAGCGAGGGAGCTGATAGTGAAGCTCGAGCAGAAGCAGCTGGGCTCCAGAGAAAAATGGAATCTTTCACAGTTATATTCCAGTTGCTCTATATGGAAGCAATTCTGAGGACGACAGACTCCCTTTCTGAGCAGTTTCAGGCAGTTGATCTGGTAATATCTAGGTCCCGCACCTTGATTCAAGCAACAAGGAAGGAAATAGCTGAACTGCGCTCTGACACTTCATTTGCATCGCTTTTGGAGAAGGCAAAAGAGTTTGCTGAAGGTCTTGAAATTGAAGTACCTGACGTGAATGGACCCGCGACCGGATCCTCCTCTGCGGGTCAGAAGGGACGACCTAGAAGAACCCAAAAAATTATCAAACACCTGAAAAAATTCATGACCACTTCGACGTTAGGAAAAAACTTTGTTGAATCCGACAATAGAGCTCCAACTCTAGCGGAAGAACTGAAAAGAGAATACCTGGAGACTGTAGATCGTCTGATTGCGGAATTCGACAGACGGTTTACAGATAACCCTCCAGTGCTCAGCACACTCGAAGCTCTGGACCCCAGCTCTACCAAGTTCATGGATGCAGGGCTCCTCAAGCAATTCTCTGAACTTTATTCTGAAATGGACATTGACCAGATTCTTCTTGAGGCCCAAGCTGGTATTACCAAGCGGTTTTTTCTCGAGGAGGAGGCAAAGCCGAAGAACTTCATGGACGTCATCGATAATATCGAGACACTTCCAGTGGCCTATTCAGAAATTATCAAAGTTCTTCATATTGCTGCCACACTTCCCGTCACGACAGCCAGCAATGAACGCTTGTTTTCTGGGCTGGAAATAGTGAAGAACTATCTGCGCTCGACCACAGGAGACGATCGTCTTAGTCACCTGCTTTTGATCTTTGCAGAGAAGGATTCAGTAAAAACTTGGATTTCGACCAGCTTATTGACGCATTTGCGAAGATGAAACCACGACGGTTCCCCTTGTTGCCTTGAGTGTTCACTGATCTGTTTCAAAATTTTGTTGTATTTTTTGATTTTGTAAATATAATTGATCGAGCAAAGTTTTGCATCGTCATAGCCGGAGCGTGACTCCGACTTGGACTAAAGTATTTACTGTAAGCAGCGAGCTGAAGAATTCGGCTACAGAATATACTTTAGTCAAAGCGTGAGATTCTACAGAGGTTCGGCTTTCGTCAAGTTATAGGTTCGGAAAAGTGGAAGATTCCCAAACGGCTGTTTTTTTAACATCGCACATACCGTTTCCGCTTTATTCAGATATCTGGCCTTTTCCGAACCTATGGCATAAGAGCGAAAGAAGGAAAGGCAAAGCAATTGAGACAATTTCCTTAATTTTTACGGTAACTCCCACGGAAGGCAGTTTTTTTTTTCGGATAAAGCTAGAGGCAATTTTTTTTTTATACAAGCCTGCTTCGGGGCCCATGTTGATTGTTTGCCCACCCTAAGGTTTGGCTGAAATGGCGCCTCTGCACTTTAACCAAGGTGAAAATTTACCCTAGACAATTACCCTTAACAATTCCACCCGTAAAATTGAGACGGATAAGACAAAGCAAGACGTATAAATAGAATTTTGTCTAGAAATTCTTGCAAATTCCCCCGGTCTACAATTTCTCCTTACATGTTAACCCACTGCAAAATTCCCTATCAATAAAATAAAAGTTCAAAAGAGGGATAAAATCCTTTTTAATAGACAGTGTATGGAAATTCACAAAAAATACCAGATATTTCGGTCACATATACAGTGACCGTCATCAGTAGTGAAACTGTTTTACTACTGATGACGATCACTGTATATGTGACCGAAATATCTGGTATTTTTTGCGAATTTCTATACACTGTCTATTAAAAAGGATTTTATCCCTATTTTGAACTTTTATTTTATCGTCATGGAAAGGCAGTGTGGTCTCCGAAATTATGTACATCAAATTCCCTATTCATGGAGAATTTACCAGTGGAAAAAACCCAGCACAAAATTTGTCCCTCCAGCCTAAAACTTATTCATGCATTCCCCCAAAAAATAGGAGGGCTAGTTGCCCTCCTATCTTTTTTGTCACTTAAAAAGAGCACTAGAACTTTTAATTTTCGTTCAAATGAGTCCTTCTAGAATATTCCAGGATCACTGCGTCGACACGATTACCCCTGAAAAAAAAAAAAAAAACGCGCATCCATGATCTTCCTTCTGGCAAAAAATACAAAATTCCACAACTTTGCAGATAGGAACTTGAAAATTCTACAGTATGGTTTTCTGATACGCTGAATCTGATGGTATGATATTCATTAACATTCTAAGACTTTTATGGGGTGATTCTCTCTTTTTTCGAAAACCATGCTAATTTTCTTGGGCTCGTAGTCGTTAATCGGTAAGACCACACCTTATGAAAATTGTATACTTGAAATCAGTATAATAAGCAGATTCTTTTGATATATCTATTGGTAAAAAATTCGTTTTTTAAAGTTTGGTTACTAATGAGCCCGGTCGCTCCTTACTTCTAGTTTGTTACCACGAACTGTTTGACAATTACTTTTTTTTTATTTCTTGTTTTTGCATATTTTAAGTTGATGGTGTAATGACATTTGGTTTAGTTCTTCTTCTTGTAAAATGTTTATATGGCTCAGCACCAAGGGATGAATAAAATAAAATATGTTTTTCAGGCTTATTGTCTAACATACCTAAATAAAATCTATATTCCAGTTTCTTTTTATTACATTCTATCGGTAAAGTTATTCAACACAAACGATTAGTTTTACGTTTTTCAGGAATTTATTTATTCGTGCTATATACACCCATATCTTTACCAGACCAATATGAACAGGGCACAGGGTTTGCTATGCTTTTTTTTCTTTTTTCTCATGCTGTCCAAAGGTCTGCATTGCGCAGGTACCGATCTACTGATTCAATACCTTCGGCCGAGAGTGCAATACGTGGTTGGGGGCAAATCATCCGATGCTTCCCGTGTTTTCCCCAAGATTTCTCCAGGTACCCATTTAGAGATGGGTCGACTCTAGCTAAGCTTACAGGGTCACACCATTGACCCCGGCCCCAAACCAAATAACAAGTGACACTAGGACTCAAACCCCTGACCTCACAAGTCCGGAATGCAAACCACTCGGCTAGGGTTTGCTATGCCTAAAAAAAAAAAAAAAAAAAAAAAAAATCTAATTGCATCTGCTTAGAAGTAGTAAGATAGAGGAGGTAGGAAGCCGTCTTCCAACAAAATGAAAAAACTAAATTGGATTCCATCAAGACTCCAGAACGGTATGGCAGTCATGGATCAAACTATAATATTAAGAAGCTAAACACTGAAAGATATATTATGGTCCTATAACACACACACAAAAAAAAAACCTCAGATGACAATAATTAGCAGAGACCTCAAAAGATGATAAAAGGCTTCTTTGCGACCCGACAATAACCCAAAATAGCAAAATAATTTATTAAACTTTGTTCACCAATTATTTCAACTATTAAATATCGACTTTTTTGTAGATTTGACAAGAAACAGCCACAATTAGAAAAAAAACCAAATATACTGGAGCGAAGGGTCTTCGTGTCCATACAATTGTTAGTCAGCAGCGAAGCCATAAAGGGGTCTAATAGTAAATGTCTACCAAAAATATTGGTATAGTATTAGATAGCACGTCTGTAATCTTAACCCGTAATTTGATTTCTTGTTGAGGAGACCAAGAATTGACTAGAGATAGATCAAGTCGACTTCAAGATCAGTTCAAGAGATGTGTAGAGTATTATATAGCACGCCTTTTTATCCTTTGCTTTGACAAACATCCCCTTCCCCCAATATAATGTTCTTATACGTACCTGCAATGACATTTTTTAGCCTACTACACCAAAAAGAAAAAAAAAAGATTAGCTACCTGTTGCCGAAAGTTGGGAAGTGGAACTGCTTTTTTTAGACAGGTTTCTATCACCTTTGCTTGAAGATCTGGAATCACGACCGTGACCTCGCTTGCTTCTCTCAAGGGATTGCCGATTCACTGCAGTATCACTCAAAGAGCCATCTGAAAATACTGAGATTAAGGATTTCTTTACAAACAAAAACACTATAATAGAGGGGCAAAAAGTGGCGTCACTAAGATTTGACTTTGAAGTAAGGGCTTCCATTCCGAGAGACATATCAGAATGTGGTTTTCCATTCTACATGACGAATTTTTTTTCAAATCTTTGGGCGATTTCTACGGTATGATAATAAAAAAAGTTAAAAAAAAACACTTAAAACAATTTTTCCAGCTATGTTGTTGAACTAGGCGTCTCCAGTTTCGATATCGGGGGGTCTCTACTAAAAGTACTTTTCTATAGGCTCTAGCTTTGAAATTACGGCTGATACCAGTACCAGCTACTGCCTCTGAGGGGAGAAAAGATTAGGATCATGAGCTAACCAAGGCCGTATCCAGGGGTTTTAGGGGGTTTGAATCTGTGATGTGTTTTTTGAAGTGTTTTGATGTGTTTTTAGAATCGCTTTTTGTAACATTTTTGAATTATTTTTATTTCAGGATAAATAAATCTTGTCTTATAAGTATATTTCTGAATATCTTATCTTAAATAATGAAAATAACCAATATAATGCATCAGATAATTGATAGAGTAATAAAACTGAAAAGTGATTTATTTGTACCCGTTTTTATATAAAAATAAGGATTTTCTATAGTTGTTTAGACAGAGAAAAATAGAAATGAAATATTTTTACCGCAACAAAAAAACACGGAATGAAAACTGCAACAAATGCGCGTAAAATTTTTATAGTGAAACTGAACTAGGCCTAAACGACGTATGCACTCAGCAGTCTAAAGGTACTCATAGGTCTAAAAGTAAAAGAAAATACTTTTATTAAAATAAAAGCTACATTATTTTGAAAAGTAAAACGCTACAGAAATCACTTGAGGAGAAGAAACAGTCTAGGACTTCTCAGAGTAAACTTTTTTCTAAACTGAAGATCTTTTTGATTGTGTAGAGAAATAAAGAATGGGAAGACATATATTTAATAGGATTACACTTACACTTAATTTTATCTCTATTCTAGTTATTGTTGCATGATCTTCTTTGCAATATTTTCTTTTGTCGAGAGGAGTTCAGGGGTATGATAATTATTTTTCTGTTTTAAAATTAGAATGGAAAAAAAGTGTTTCAAATCCATCTTGAGACTCTCAAATGTACTTTAAAAAAGTTCGTATTCTTGGTGAAGAGCACTGATCTTTCTGCTTTTAATGAGAAAAAAGGACAAATAAAATAAACTTGCCTGAAATAATGAAGAAAATTATTACTTTAAAACTTCTTGTTACTAGTCTTGAAGAAAAAAAAGGAACAATGAAGAAAATTGTTGCTTTAAAACTTGTCGTTCCTAGTTTTGAAGAAAAAAAGTTTTGTCACTTATACAAGTGTACAGACAATTCAGTTTTTTTCCGATGTCACTTGTATATTTCTCAATAAGTTACAGAATCAAGGGATATCTGACTTGGTGCCACTCAACATGACACACAAGCCTATAACTTCAAAGAATGCTGAAGAATATGCAATCTGAGTTTGAAAATTTTTGAAGAAAAGAGAAAAGAAATATTTTATTGTATGTTTAGAAAATGCGGCTGTTAAGGTGTCAGAAATATCAAATTAACTTTTTTTTAAACAACTTCTTAAAAAAAAGGGAACTGAATAGGAGTCATCTACTCGTTACGAAGAAGCTGATGCAAGTTTCATCCCCTTTGATAATGTAAAAGACTAGGGTTTTCAAGGCAAGTATTTGGAAACCCCTCCTCCCGTAAATTTTCTTACTGTGCACATGATGTCTCTTCCTCAAGCCTTTCAACTTTTGTGCCGGTAAGCATGCGAGTTTAATATTTTATGTTATACAAAAAGAAATTGTCTTCAATAAGAGTGGCACTATACACCGCAACACCCATATTACACGCGCAGTCCAAAAAATTGTCTCTGGAATAAAGGAAGATTATTGATTAGTTTCCAGCCCCCCTCCCCCAGACTTGCTTTAGTGATTTTTTGAAGGGTCACAGAGAGCTAGGAAATTTGGGCATAAAAAATGTATTTTTGAGGTTCAAGCTTACTCCCCCACTTACACGGATATCCACTAACCTTTCTCCATAATGACTGGTGCACAATTCCACAGAACTGTACAAAATTTTTTATCAAATGAATTAGTCTAGTTAAACGAAACCTTAAAATAAATGTCTAGGTTAACTGTTTGTTTTGTGCGGCCTATTTGTATCTTTAGGCACGAATGCGTTACAACGCAACATAACTGCCTCTGCAACTGGAGGGCTCAATATATGATTCTTTTTTATAATTTTCGATCAATTGGACCTAAAATTTTTTTTTGATTGGCTTATTGGCCTTCGGACCAATATTGTTATCTTGCATCTCATAATGGTAAAAAATATAACTTTGTTGTGACACAATCTTCTTTTCTACTTAAAAAGGGCACTAGAACATTTGAACGGAGCAGAATATCCTTTCAAATAAGCTATTTAAAAAGTTTCTAGGACTATTGGTACGATAAAAAATCCACTGAAAAAAAACACGCTTCCATGATATTCCTTCTCGGACAAAATACAAAATTTCACAGTTTTGTAGAAAGGGGTTTTAAAACCTTTACATCAGTTATTATATATATATATATATATATATATATATATATATATATATATATATATATATATATAAATATATATATATATATATATATATATATATATATATATATATAATATAATATATATATATATATATATATATATATAATATATATATATATATATATATATATATATATATATATATATATATATATATATATATATATATATATATATATATATATATATATATATATATATATATATATATATATAGATATATATATATATATATATATATATATATATATATATATATATATATATATATATATATATATATATATATATATATATATATATATATATATATATATATATATATATATATATAATATATATATATATATATATATATATATCTTCCCCAATCCCATTCTATTTGGAACTATACTTTTTGTCCCCTTTGAAGAATTGCAACTTTATTTAAACAATTTCCTTCTTTATACCACTTTCCACCTTATTCGAAGACGTTCTACGTATTGTTCAGCCATTCCTGGATTTCCAAAATGCAAACTTTTGGCAGCATTTTGACTTTAGTCCTAAAAACCATGAAAGATGAGGTAGAAGGCAGATTCTCCAAAATACTATTACCAAAACTGTAGTGTCTTGAGATCTGAGTTTTATGCTTAGCATGACAGTATAAACTTAATTGTGATCCGTAATTAAATAAACTGGAAGTAATGCAAATCAAAAATCGCTTTTGTTTCAATCGTAGATAGACATTCCTTTTCTGAGAAACGTCTGACGCAGGTTTAGCGTCAGAGAGGTATCGATTGGTATTTTGAATTTTTAAAGAAGAAAAGATGATATCACATGGATAGAAGACTTACAGTAATATCGTGTCTTAATAATGCTTAGATAAAAAGTGACAAGATTCCGTACTAATCTCTTACTGTAGATTATTACGGCCTATAATCTTAAGGCCAAAAACTAAGGTCAGGTTTTGAGTTCAGACTTCAACAATCTCCCGAGTTTCAAATACACTTCGTGGTAACGAATTGTAAGTAAGAAGCGAATAGGCCCAATAGTAGCAGAAACTCTAAAAAAAGAAGCAATTTTGATAACAATTAGTACATCAAAGAATTTGCCTTTTATGCTGATTCCAAGTATATAAAATCCGAGTATATAAAATATCATTAAGTTTACTTTTACTCATTAAAAGCTACGAACCAGAGAAAATTTATCTGATTTTCAAAACAGGGGCGAACCCCCAAATACTCAAGAGATCCTAATGGAAATCACATAATCAGATTCGGCATGTCAGAAAATCCTATTGAAGAGGTTTCAAGCTCCTGTCAACAAAAATAGAGTATTTTACAATGTTTTTTCCAGAGGAAAGATCACGATGCGTGTTTACTCGAATGTTTTTTTTTTATTGAATTAATGGTTCTAAGAGATTGGGAGAGGGCCCATTTGAACAAAAATCAAAAGTTACGGTGCCTTTTTTCTGCGTCCAATTAGATTGCACCGCGGAAAAGTGGGCGTTTTCTGAAATTTTGTGGTGCCAAACTACGATTTTGGCCCAAAGAGGGCCAAGTCTTCATCGATTAAAAATCGTGAGATATGCAATCCATTTATGAGTATCAAAAAACTATATATAGAACTTCTCAGTTTCATAGAAAGTGATTCCGTGCGACGGCCCATTCGTTCTGAAAAGTCACATAAGCTAGTCAATACGAGATAAATAAGATAAAAAAAAATAAAATAAAAATACTAAGTTTTTTCAACTGAGAGTAAGCAGAATTCCGTAGGGAAAATTTTCCATGAGAAATTTTCAGCGAGAAGGGAGTTGACCTGGGAAATTTTCCAAGACATATTTTCTTCAGAGAGGGTAATTCCTCGCAATATGAAAAAATATCAGTAACTAAGTAAAAAATAAGTTTTTTTTCACCTGAAAGTAAGAAGCAACATTAAAACTTACAACGAACAAAATAAACAATCCGCAGATGATGGGGGTTGCCCCATCCTCAACCTTTGGTCTTTACGCTAAAGCTTAACTTTTTGTCCCAATCCTTTAAGAACAACTGCTGAAACACAAAAATCATTGAATTGGAATAAAAGACTTTTTTAAAGCTCTAAAAAACTTAAGCGTAAGGGGTGAGAGTTGAGAAAGGGGCAAACCTCTTTATATTCGGAATGATTTTTGTTCATTTGAAGTTTTAGTGTTGCTCCTTTCTTTCAAGTAGAGATGCCTTATTGACTCCCACGAGAACCACGTGGTTTATGGTTTTCTCACTGAGAATGAAAAAAACAGGATTTTTCTCACTTGAAAAACAGGAATTTTCTCACTTCTATGGATGTTTCTTGGACGGTTATGTGTGCTGGTCAATTTATTTGATGTTTTTCATGGATGTCAACAGTAATTTATGCCTGTTTTATGGTTTTTGTCAGTGAGAATGGAAAAACAGTATTTTTCTCACTTTGATGGATTATCGAGTCTAACGGGGACAGGGTCAATGACCTCTTTTTCATAGGTCTTGCTGTTGATTTGGCCAATTGCCCGTGAAACTCTGTGGTCGTTATAATACACAAGTTGTATTTGAACAGTGTCGTGAGGTCCCCTACCTCAACCCCAAAGGGCTTCGATCCCCCCACCCCAACCCCGAAGGAAACCCCCGGTCCTCAAAGGTTCCCCGGTTTCCTAGTAATTTCAAATGTGAGGTTATGTTATGTTATGTTATGTTATATTATGTTATGTTATGTTATGCTATGTTATGTTATGTTATGTTATGTTATGTTATGTTATGTTATGTTACGTTATGTTATGTTATGTTATGTTATGTTATGCTATGCAAAGTTCATTTTGAATTTCTTTCATTGAAATGCAAGAGTCGGAATATTTCAGTAGTGTTCTGTCGTGGTTTACCTTGTCACAGTTACATTCTCTTGATTTTTCAAAGTTCATTTTGAATTTCTTTCATTGAAATGCGAGAGTTGGATTATTTCAGTAGTGTTTTGTCGTGGTTTACCCTGTCAAAGTTCAATTTGGATTTCTTTCATTGAAATGCGAGAGTTGGAATATTTCAGTAGTGTTTTCTCGTGGTTTACCTTACCACACTTACATTCTCTTGATTTTTCAAAGATCATTTTGGATTTCTTTCGTTGAAATGCAAGAGTTGGAATATTTAAGTAGTGTTTTCTCGTGGTTTACAGTGTCACAGTTACATTCTCTTGATTTTTCAAAGTTCATTTTGAATTTCTTTCATTGAAATGCGAGAGTTGGAATATTTCAGTAGTGTTTTCTCGTGGTTTACCTTACCACACTTACATTCTCTTGATTTTTCAAAGTTCATTTTGGATTTCTTTCGTTGAAATGCAAGAGTTGGAATATTTCAGTAGTGTTTTCTCGTGGTTTACAGTGTCACAGTTACATTTTCTTGATTTTTCACAGTTCATTTTGAATTTCTTTCTTTGAAATGCAAGAGTTGGAATATTTCAGTAGTGTTCTGTCGTGGTTTACCTTGTCACAGTTACATTCTCTTGATTTTTCAAAGTTTTTTTTGAATTTCTTTCATTGAAATGTAAGAGTTGGAATATTTCAGTAGGGTTTTGTCGTGGTTTACCTTGTCACAGTTACATTCTCTTGATTTTTCAAAGTTCATTTTGGTTTTCTTTCGTTGAAATGCAAGAGTTGGAATATTTCAGTAGTGTTTTGTTGTGGTTTACCTTGTCACAGTTACATTCTCTTGATTTTTCACAGTTCATTTTGAATTTCTTTCATTGAAATGCAAGAGTGGGATTATTTCAGTGGTGTTTTGTCGTGGTTTACCATGTCACAGTTACATTCCCTTGATTTTTCAAAGTTCATTTTCGTTTTCCTTCGTTGAAATGCAAGAGTTGGAATATTTCAGTAGTGTTTTGTCGTGGTTTACCTTGTCAGAGTTACATTCTCTTAATTTTTCAAAATTCATTTTGAATTTCTATCGTTGAAATGCAAGAGCTGGAATATTTCAGTAGTGTTTTGTTGTGGTTTACCTTATCACAGTTACATTCTCTTGATTTTTCAAAGTTCATTTGAATTTCTTTTGTTGAAATGCAAGAGTTGGAATATTTCAGTAGTGTTTTGTCGTGGTTTACCTTGTCAGAGTTACATTTTCTTGATTTTTCAAAGTTCATTTTGAATTTTCTTCGTTGAAATGCAAGAGTTGGAATATTTCAGTAGTGTTTTGTTGTGGTTTACCTTGTCACAGTTACATTCTCTTGATTTTTCAAAGTTCATTTCGGTTTTCTTTCATTGAAATGCAAGAGTTGGAATATTTCAGTAGTGTTTTGTCGTGGTTTACCTTGTCACAGTTACATTCTCTTAATTTTTCAAAATTCATTTTGAATTTCTATCGTTGAAATGCAAGAGCTGGAATATTTCAGTAGTGTTTTGTTGTGGTTTACCTTATCACAGTTACATTCTCTTGATTTTTCAAAGTTCATTTGAATTTCTTTTATTGAAATGCAAGAGTTGGAATATTTCAGTAGTGTTTTGTCGTGGTTTACCTTGTCAGAGTTACATTTTCTTGATTTTTCAAAGTTCATTTGAATTTCCTTCGTTGAAATGCAAGAGTTGGAATATTTCAGTAGTGTTTTGTTGTGGTTTACCTTGTCACAGTTACATTCTCTTGATTTTTCAAAGTTCATTTCGGTTTTCTTTCATTGAAATGCAAGAGTTGGAATATTTCAGTAGTCTTTTGTCGTGGTTTACCTTGTCACAGTTACATTCTCTTGATTTTTCAAAGTTCATTTTGGATTTCTTTCGTTGAAATGCAAGAGTTGGAATATTTCAGTAGCGTTTTGTCGTGGTTTACCTTGTCACAGTTACATTCTCTTGATTTTTCAAAGTTCATTTTGAATTTCTTTCATTGAAATGCAAGAGTGGGATTATTTCAGTAGTGTTTTGTCGTGATTTACCATGTCACACTTACATTCTCTTGATTTTTCAAAGTTCATTTTGGATTTCTTTCATTGAAATACAAGAGTTGGAATATTTCAGTAGTGTTTTGTCATGGTTTACCTTATCACACTTACATTTTCTTGATTTTTCAAAGTTCATTTTGGATTTCTTTCATTGAAATGCACGAGTTGGAATATTTCACTAGTGTTTTGTCGTGGTTTACCTTGTCACAGTTACATTCTCTTGATTTTCAAAGTTCATTTTGGATTTCTTTCATTGAAATGCAAGAGTTGGAATATTTCAGTAGTGTTTTGTCATGGTTTACCTTGTCTCAGTTACATTCTCTTGATTTTTCAAAGTTCATTTCGGTTTTCTTTCTTTGAAATGCAAGAGTTGGAATATTTCAGTAGTGTTTTGTTGTGGTTTACCTTGTCACAGTTACATTCTCTTGATTTTTCAAAGTTCATTTTGGATTTCTTTCATTGAAATGCAAGAGTTGGAATATTTCAGTAGCGTTTTGTCGTGGTTTACCTTGTCACAGTTACATTCTCTTGATTTTTCAAAGTTCATTTTTAATTTCTTTCATTGAAAAGCAAGAGTGGGATTATTTCAGTAGTGTTTTGTCGTGGTTTACCATTTCACAGTTACATTCCCTTGATTTTTCAAAGTTCATTTTGGATTTCTTTCATTGAAATGCAAGAGTTGGAATATTTCAGAAGCGTTTTGTTGTGGTTTACCTTGTCACAGATATATTCCCATGATGTTTCAAAGTTCATTTCGGATTTCTTTTATTGAAATGCAAGAGTTGGAATATTTCAGTAGTGTTTTGTCATGGTTTACCTTGTCACACTTACATTCTCTAGATTTTTCAAAGTCCATTTTGAATTTCTTTCATTGAAATGCAAGAGTTGGAATATTTCAGTATTGTTTTGTTGTGTTTTACCTTGTCACACTTACATTCTCTTGATTTTTCAAAGATCATTTTGGATTTCTTTCGTTGAAATGCAAGAGTTGGAATATTTCAGTAGTGTTTTCTCGTGGTTTACAGTGTCACAGTTACATTCTCTTGATTTTTCAAAGTTCATTTTGAATTTCTTTCGTTGAAATGCAAGAGTTGAATTATTTCAGTAGTGTTTTCTCGTGGTTTACCTTACCACACTTACATTCTCTTGATTTTTCAAAGTTCATTTTGGATTTCTTTCGTTGAAATGCAAGAGTTGGAATATTTCAGTAGTGTTTTCTCGCGGTTTACAGTGTCACAGTTACATTCTCTTGATTTTTCAAAGTTCATTTTGAATTTCTTTCATTGAAATGCAAGAGTAGGATTATTTCAGTAGTGTTTTGTCGTGGTTTACCATGTCACAGTTACATTCCCTTGATTTTTCAATGTTCTTTTTGGATTTCCTTCGTTGAAATGCAAGAGTTGGAATATTTCAGTAGTGTTTTGTCATGGTTTATCTTGTCACAGTTACATTCTCTTAATTTTTCAAAGTTCATTTTGAATTTCTTTCATTGAAATGCAAGAGTTGGAATATTTCAGTAGTGTTTTGTCATGGTTTACCTTGTCACAGTTACATTCTCTTGATTTTTCAAAGTTCATTTTGGATTTCTTTCGTTGAAATGCAAGATTTGGAATATTTCAGTAGCGTTTTGTCGTGGTTTACCTTGTCACAGTTACATTCTCTTGGATTTTTCAAAGTTCATTTTGAATTTCTTTCATTGAAATGCAAGAGTGGGATTATTTCAGTAGTGTTTTGTCGTGGTTTACCATGTCACAGTTACATTCCCTTGATTTTTCAAAGTTCCTTTTGGATTTCCTTCGTTGAAATGCAAGAGTTGGAATATTTCAGTAGTGTTTTGTTGTGGTTTACCTTGTCACAGTTACATTCTCTTGATTTTTCAAAGTTCATTTTGAATTTCTATCATTGAAATGCAAGAGTTGGAATATTTCAGTAGTGTTTTGTCGTGGTTTACCTTGTCACAGTTACATTTTCTTGATTTTTCAAAGTTCATTTTTCAATTTCTTTCGTTGAAATGCAAGAGTTGGAACAGATATATTCCCATGATGTTTCAAAGTTCATTTCGGTTTTCTTTCATTGAAATTCAAGAGTTGGAATATTTCAGTAGTGTTTTGTCGTGGTTTACCTTGTCACAGTTACATTCGCTTGATCAAGATGAAAAATCAAGAGAATGTAACTTTGACAAGGTAAACCACGACAAAACACTACTGAAATATTCAACTCTTGCTTTTCAACGAAAGAAATTCAAAATGAACTTTGAAAAATTAAGAGAATGTAACTGTGACAAGGTAAACCATGACAAAACACTACTGAAATAATTCAACTCTTGCATTTCAACGAGAGAAATCCAAATGAACTTTGAAAAATCAAGAGAATGTAACTGTGATAAGGTAAACCATGACAAAACACTAGTGAAATATTCCAACTCTTGCATTTCAATGAAAGAAATCCAAAATGAACTTTGAAAAATCAAGAAAATGTAAGTGTGACAAGGTAAACCACAACAAAAAACTACTGAAATATTCCAACTTTTGCACTTCAATGAAAGAAATCCAAAATGAACTTTAAAAAATCAAGAGAATGTAAGTATGACAAAGTATACCACGACAAAACATTACTGAAATAATTCTACTCTTTCATTTCAATGACAGAAATTCAAAATGAACTTTGAAAAATCAAGAGAATATATCTGTGACAAGGTAACCAAAATGAACTTTGAAAAATCAAGCGAATGTAACTGTGACAAGGTAAACCACGACAAAACACTACTGAAATATTCCAACTCTTGCATTTCAACGAAAGAAATTGAAAAATGAACTTTGAAAAATCAAGAAAATGTAACTGTGACAAGGTAAACCACGACAAAACACTACTGAAATATTCCAACTCTTGCATTTCAATGAATGAAATTCAAAATGAACTTTGAAAAATCAAGAGAATGTAACTGTGACAAGGTAAACCACAACAAAACACTACTGAAATATTCCAACTCTTGCATTTCAATGATAGAAATTCAAAATGAACTTTGAAAAATTAAGAGAATGTAACTGTGACAAGGTAAACCATGACAAAACACTGCTGAAATATTCCAACTCTTGCATTTCAACGAAAGAAATTGAAAAATGAACTTTGAAAAATCAAGAAAATGTAACTGTGACAAGGTAAACCACGACAAAACACTACTGAAATATTCCAACTCTTGCATTTCAACGAAAGAAATTGAAAAATGAACTTTGAAAAATCAAGAAAATGTAACTGTGACAAGGTAAACCACGACAAAACACTACTGAAATATTCCAACTCTTGCATTTCAATGAATGAAATTCAAAATGAACTTTGAAAAATCAAGAGAATGTAACTGTGACAAGGTAAACCACAACAAAACACTACTGAAATATTCCAAATCTTGCATTTCAATGATAGAAATTCAAAATGAACTTTGAAAAATTAAGAGAATGTAACTGTGACAAGGTAAACCATGACAAAACACTGCTGAAATATTCCAACTCTTGCATTTCAACGAAAGAAATTGAAAAATGAACTTTGAAAAATCAAGAAAATGTAACTGTGACAAGGTAAACCACGACAAAACACTACTGAAATATTCCAACTCTTGCATTTCAATGAATGAAATTCAAAATGAACTTTGAAAAATCAAGAGAATGTAACTGTGACAAGGTAAACCACAACAAAACACTACTGAAATATTCCAACTCTTGCATTTCAATGATAGAAATTCAAAATGAACTTTGAAAAATTAAGAGAATGTAACTGTGACAAGGTAAACCATGACAAAACACTACTGAAATATTCCAACTCTTGCATTTCAACGAAAGAAATTGAAAAATGAACTTTGAAAAATCAAGAAAATGTAACTGTGACAAGGTAAACCACGACAAAACACTACTGAAATATTCCAACTCAGGCATTTCAATGAATGAAATTCAAAATGAACTTTGAAAAATCAAGAAAATGTAACTGTGACAAGGTAAACCACAACAAAACACTACTGAAATATTCCAACTCTTGCATTTCAATGATAGAAATTCAAAATGAACTTTGAAAAATCAAGAGAATGTATCTGTGACAAGGTAACCAAAATGAACTTTGAAAAATCAAGCAAATGTAACTGTGACAAGGTAAACCATGACAAAACACTAGTGAAATATTCCAACTCTTGCATTTCAATGAAGGAAATCCAAAAGGAACTTTGAAAAATCAAGGGAATGTAACTGTGACATGGTAAACCACGACAAAACACTACTGAAATAATCCCACTCTTGCATTTCAATGAAAGAAATTCAAAATGAACTTTGAAAAATCCAAGAGAATGTAACTGTGACAAGGTAAACCATGACAAAAAACTACTGAAATATTCCAACTCTTGCATTTCAATGGTAGAAATTAAAAATGAAATTTGAAAAATTAAGAGAATGTAACTGTGACAAGGTAAACCATGACAAAACACCACTGAAATATTCCAACTCTTGCATTTCAATAAATGAAATTCAAAATGAACTTTGAAAAATTAAGAAAATGTAACTGTGACAAGGTAAACCACGACAAAACGCTACTGAAATATTCCAACTCTTGCTTTTCAATGAAAGAAACTCAAAATGAACTTTGAAAAATCAAGAGAATGTAACTGTGACAAGGTAAACCATGACTAAACACTACTGAAATATTCCAACTCTTGCATTTCAATGAAAGAAATTCAAAATGAACTTTGAAAAATCAAGAGAATGTAACTATGACACTGTAAACCACGAGAAAACACTACTGAAATATTCCAACTCCTGCATTTCAACGAAAGAAATCCAAAATGAACTTTGAAAAATCAAGAGAATGTAAGTGTGGTAAGGAAAACCACGAGAAAACACTACTGAAATGATTCAACTCTTGCATTTCAACGAAAGAAATTCAAAATGAACTTTGAAAAATCAAGAGAATGTAACTGTGACACTGTAAACCACGAGAAAACACTACTGAAATATTCCAACTCTTGCATTTCAACGAAAGAAATCCAAAATGATCTTTGAAAAATCAAGAGAATGTAAGTGTGACAAAGTAAACCACAACAAAACACTACTGAAATATTCCAACTCTTGCATTTCAATGAAAGAAATTCAAAATGGACTTTGAAAAATCTAGAGAATGTAAGTGTGACAAGGTAAACCATGACAAAACACTACTGAAATATTCAAACTCCTGCATTTCAACGAAAGAAATCCAAAATGAACTTGGAAAAATCAAGAGAATGTAAGTGTGGTAAGGTAAACCACGAGAAAACACTACTGAAATAATTCAACTCTTGCATTTCAATGAAAGAAATCCGAAATGAACTTTGAAACATCATGGGAATATATCTGTGACAAGGTAAACCACAACAAAACGCTTCTGAAATATTCCAACTTTTGCATTTCAATGAAAGAAATCCAAAATGAACTTTGAAAAATCAAGAGAATGTAACTGTGACAAGGTAAACCACGACAAAGCACTACTGAAATAATCCAGATCTTGCATTTAAATGAAAAAAATTAAAAATGAACTTTGAAAAATCAAGAGAATGTAACTGTGACAAGGTAAACCACGACAAAACGCTACTGAAATATTCCAACTCTTGCATTTCAACGAAAGAAAACCGAAATGAACTTTGAAAAATCAAGAGAATGTAATTAAGACAGGGTAAACCACAACAAAACACTACTGAAATATTCCAACTCTTGCATTTCAACGAAAGAAAACCGAAATGAACTTTGAAAAATCAAGAGAATGTAATTAAGACAGGGTAAACCACAACAAAACACTACTGAAATATTCCAACTCTTGCATTTCAACGAAAGAAAATCAAAATGAATTTTGAAAAATTAAGAGAATGTAACTGTGACAAGGTAAACCATGATAAAACACTACTGAAATATTCCAACTCTTGCATTTCAATGAAAGAAATCCAAAATGAACTTTGAATAATCAAGAGAATGTAACTGTGACAAGGTAAACCACGACAAAGCACTAGTGAAATATTCCAACTCATGCATTTCAATGAAAGAAATCCAAAATGAACTTTGAAAAATCAAGAAAATGTAAGTGTGACAAGGTAAACCATGACAAAACACTACAAAAATATTCCAACTCTTGCATTTCAATGAAAGAAATCCAAAATGAACTTTGAAAAATCAAGAGAATGTAAGTGTGACAAGGTAAACCACACCAAAACACTACTGAAATATTCCAACTCTTGCATTTCAAAGAAAGAAATCCAAAATGAACTTTGAAAAATCATGAGGATGTAAGTGTGACAAGGTAAACCACACCAAAACACTACTGAAATATTCCAACTCTTGCATTTCAATGAAAGAAATCCAAAATGAACTTTGAAAAATCAAGGGAATGTAACTGTGACATGGTAAACCACGACAAAACACTACTGAAATAATCCCACTCTTGCATTTCAATGAAAGAAATTCAAAATGAACTTTGAAAAATCATGAGGATGTAAGTGTGACAAGGTAAACCACACCAAAACACTACTGAAATATTCCAACTCTTGCATTTCAAAGAAAGAAATCCAAAATGAACTTTGAAAAATCAAGGGAATGTAACTGTGACATGGTAAACCACGACAAAACACTACTGAAATAATCCCACTCTTGCATTTCAATGAAAGAAATTCAAAATGAACTTTGAAAAATCAAGAGAATGTAACTGTGACAAGGTAAACCACGACAAAACGCTACTGAAATATTCCAACTCTTGCATTTCAACGAAAGAAATCCAAAATGAACTTTGAAAAATCAAGAGAATGTAACTGTGACAAGGTAAACCACGACAAAACACTACTGAAATATTCCAACTCTTGCATTTCAATGAAAGAAAACCGAAATGAACTTTGAAAAATCAAGAGAATGTAACTGTGACAAGGTAAACCACAACAAAACACTACTGAAATATTCCAACTCTTGCATTTCAACGAAGGAAATTCAAAATGAACTTTGAAAAATCAAGAAAATGTAACTCTGACAAGGTAAACCACGACAAAACACTACTGAAATATTCCAACTCTTGCATTTCAATAAAAGAAATTCAAATGAACATTGAAAAATCAAGAGAATGTAACTGTGATAAGGTAAACTACAACAAAACACTACTGAAATATTCCAGCTCTTGCATTTCAACGATAGAAATTCAAAATGAATTTTGAAAAATTAAGAGAATGTAACTGTGATAAGGTAAACTACAACAAAACACTACTGAAATATTCCAACTCTTGCATTTCAACGAAGGAAAACGAAAATGAACTTTGAAAAATCAAGGGAATGTAACTGTGACATGGTAAACCACGACAAAACACTACTGAAATAATCCCACTCTTGCATTTCAATGAAATAAATTCAAAATGAACTGTGAAAACTCAAGAGAATGTAACTGTGACAAGGTAAACCACTACAAAACGCTACTGAAATATTCCAACTCTTGCATTTCAACGAAAGAAATCCAAAATGAACTTTGAAAAATCAAGAGAATGTAACTGTGACAAGGTAAAGCACGACAAAACACTACTGAAATATTCCAACTCTTGCATTTCAATGAAAGAAATTCAAAAAAAACTTCGAAAAATCAAGAGAATGTAACTGTGACAAGGTAAACCACGACAAAACACTACTGAAATATTCCAACTCTTGCATTTCAAAGAAAGAAATTCAAAATGAACTGTGAAAAATCAAGAAAATGTAACTGTGACAAGGTAAACCACAACCAAACACTACTGAAATATTCCAACTCTTGCTTTTCAACAAAAGAAATTCAAAATGAACTTTGAAAAATTAAGGGAATGTAACTGTGACAAGGTAAACCATGACATAACACTACTGAAATATTCCAACTCTTGCATTTCAATGAAAGAAATTCAAAATGAACTTTGAAAAATCAAGGGAATGTAACTGTGACATGGTAAACCACGACAAAACACTACTGAAATAATTCCCACTCTTGCATTTCAATGAAAGAAATTCAAAATGAACTTTGAAAAATCAAGAGAATGTAACTGTGACAAGGTAAACCACGACAAAACGCTACTGAAATATTCAAACTCTTGCATTTCAACGAAAGAAATCCAAAATGAACTTTGAAAAATCAAGAGAATGTAACTGTGACAAGGTAAACCATGACTAAACACTACTGAAATATTCCAACTCTTGCATTTCAATGAAAGAAATTTAAAATGAACTTTAAAAAATCAAGAGAATGTAACTGTGATAAGGTAAACCATGACAAAACACTAGTGAAATATTCCAACTCTTGCATTTCAATGAAAGAAATCCAAAATGAACTTTGAAAAATCAAGAGAATATATGTGTGACAAGGTAACCAAAATGAACTTTGAAAAATCAAGCGAATGTAACTGTGACAAGGTAAACCACGACAAAACACTACTGAAATATTCCAACTCTTGCATTTCAATGAAAGAAAACCGAAATGAACTTTGAAAAATCAAGAAAATGTAACTGTGACAAGGTAAACCACAACAAAACACTACTGAAATATTCCAACTCTTGCATTTCAACGAAAGAAATTGAAAAATGAACTTTGAAAAATCAAGAAAATGTAACTGTGACAAGGTAAACCACGACAAAACACTACTGAAATATTCCAACTCTTGCATTTCAATGAATGAAATTCAAAATGAACTTTGAAAAATCAAGAGAATGTAACTGTGACAAGGTAAACCACAACAAAACACTACTGAAATATTCCAACTCTTGCATTTCAATGAAAGAAATTCAAAATGAACTGTGAAAACTCAAGAGAATGTAACTGTGACAAGGTAAACCACTACAAAACGCTACTGAAATATTCCAACTCTTGCATTTCAACGAAAGAAATCCAAAATGAACTTTGAAAAATCAAGAGAATGTAACTGTGTCAAGGTAAACCACGACAAAACACTACTGAAATATTCCAACTCTTGCATTTCAATGAAAGAAATTCAAAAGAAACTTCGAAAAATCAAGAGAATGTAACTGTGACAAGGTAAACCACGACAAAACACTACTGAAATATTCCAACTCTTGCATTTCAAAGAAAGAAATTCAAAATGAACTGTGAAAAATCAAGAAAATGTAACTGTGACAAGGTAAACCACAACCAAACACTACTGAAATATTCCAACTCTTGCTTTTCAACAAAAAAAAATTCAAAATGAACTTTGAAAAATTAAGAGAATGTAACTGTGACAAGGTAAACCATGACAAAACACTACTGAAATATTCCAACTCTTGCATTTCAATGAAAGAAATTCAAAATGAACTTTGAAAAATCAAGGGAATGTAACTGTGACATGGTAAACCACGACAAAACACTACTGAAATAATTCCCACTCTTGCATTTCAATGAAAGAAATTCAAAATGAACTTTGAAAAATCAAGAGAATGTAACTGTGACAAGGTAAACCACGACAAAACGCTACTGAAATATTCAAACTCTTGCATTTCAACGAAAGAAATCCAAAATGAACTTTGAAAAATCAAGAGAATGTAACTGTGACAAGGTAAAGCACGACAAAACACTACTGAAATATTCCAACTCTTGCATTTCAATGAAAGAAATTCAAAAGAAACTTCGAAAAATCAAGAGAATGTAACTGTGACAAGGTAAACCACGACAAAACGCTACTGAAATATTCAAACTCTTGCATTTCAACGAAAGAAATCCAAAATGAACTTTGAAAAATCAAGAGAATGTAACTGTGACAAGGTAAACCATGACTAAACACTACTGAAATATTCCAACTCTTGCATTTCAATGAAAGAAATTCAAAATGAACTTTAAAAAATCAAGAGAATGTAACTGTGATAAGGTAAACCATGACAAAACACTAGTGAAATATTCCAACTCTTGCATTTCAATGAAAGAAATCCAAAATGAACTTTGAAAAATCAAGAGAATATATGTGTGACAAGGTAACCAAAATGAACTTTGAAAAATCAAGCGAATGTAACTGTGACAAGGTAAACCACAACAAAACACTACTGAAATATTCCAACTCTTGCATTTCAATGAAAGAAAACCGAAATGAACTTTGAAAAATCAAGAAAATGTAACTGTGACAAGGTAAACCACAACAAAACACTACTGAAATATTCCAACTCTTGCATTTCAACGAAAGAAATTGAAAAATGAACTTTGAAAAATCAAGAAAATGTAACTGTGACAAGGTAAACCACGACAAAACACTACTGAAATATTCCAACTCTTGCATTTCAATGAATGAAATTCAAAATGAACTTTGAAAAATCAAGAGAATGTAGCTGTGACAAGGTAAACCACAACAAAACACTACTGAAATATTCCAACTCTTGCATTTCAATGATAGAAATTCAAAATGAACTTTGAAAAATTAAGAGAATGTAACTGTGACAAGGTAAACCATGACAAAACACTGCTGAAATATTCCAACTCTTGCATTTCAACGAAAGAAATTGAAAAATGAACTTTGAAAAATCAAGAAAATGTAACTGTGACAAGGTAAACCACGACAAAACACTACTGAAATGTTCCAACTCTTGCATTTCAATGAATGAAATTCAAAATGAACTTTGAAAAATCAAGAGAATGTAACTGTGACAAGGTAAACCACGACAAAACGCTACTGAATTATTCCAACTCTTGCATTTCAACGAAAGAAATCCAAAATGAACTTTGAAAAATCAAGAGAATGTAACTGTGACAAGGTAAACCACGACAAAACACTACTGAAATATTCCAACTCTTGCATTTCAATGAAAGAAAACCGAAATGAACTTTGAAAAATCAAGAGAATGTAACTGTGACAAGGTAAACCACAACAAAACGCTACTGAAATATTCCAACTCTTGCATTTCAACGAAGGAAATTCAAAATGAACTTTGAAAAATCAAGAAAATTTAACCCTGACAAGGTAAACCACGACAAAACACTACTGAAATATTCCAACTCTTGCATTTCAATAAAAGAAATTCAAATGAACTTTGAAAAATCAAGAGAATGTAACTGTGATAAGGTAAACTACAACAAAACACTACTGAAATATTCCAGCTCTTGCATTTCAACGATAGAAATTCAAAATGAATTTTGAAAAATTAAGAGAATGTAACTGTGACAAGGTAAACCACGACAAAACACTACTGAAATATTCCAACTCTTGCATTTCAACGAATGGAAAACGAAAATGAACTTTGAAAAATCAAGGGAATGTAACTGTGACATGGTAAACCACGACAAAACACTACTGAAATAATCCCACTCTTGCATTTCAATGAAAGAAATTCAAAATGAACTGTGAAAACTCAAGAGAATGTAACTGTGACAAGGTAAACCGCTACAAAACGCTACTGAAATATTCCAACTCTTGCATTTCAACGAAAGAAATCCAAAATGAACTTTGAAAAATCAAGAGAATGTAACTGTGTCAAGGTAAACCACGACAAAACACTACTGAAATATTCCAACTCTTGCATTTCAATGAAAGAAATTCAAAAGAAACTTCGAAAAATCAAGAGAATGTAACTGTGACAAGGTAAACCACGACAAAACACTACTGAAATATTCCAACTCTTGCATTTCAAAGAAAGAAATTCAAAATGAACTGTGAAAAATCAAGAAAATGTAACTGTGACAAGGTAAACCACAACCAAACACTACTGAAATATTCCAACTCTTGCTTTTCAACAAAAAAAAATTCAAAATGAACTTTGAAAAATTAAGAGAATGTAACTGTGACAAGGTAAACCATGACAAAACACTACTGAAATATTCCAACTCTTGCATTTCAATGAAAGAAATTCAAAATGAACTTTGAAAAATCAAGGGAATGTAACTGTGACATGGTAAACCACGACAAAACACTACTGAAATAATTCCCACTCTTGCATTTCAATGAAAGAAATTCAAAATGAACTTCGAAAAATCAAGAGAATGTAACTGTGACAAGGTAAACCACGACAAAACGCTACTGAAATATTCAAACTCTTGCATTTCAACGAAAGAAATCCAAAATGAACTTTGAAAAATCAAGAGAATGTAACTGTGACAAGGTAAAGCACGACAAAACACTACTGAAATATTCCAACTCTTGCATTTCAATGAAAGAAATTCAAAAGAAACTTCGAAAAATCAAGAGAATGTAACTGTGACAAGGTAAACCACGACAAAACACTACTGAAATATTCCAACTCTTGCATTTCAAAGAAAGAAATTCAAAATGAACTGTGAAAAATCAAGCAAATGTAACTGTGACAAGGTAAACCACAACCAAACACTACTGAAATATTCCAACTCTTGCTTTTCAACAAAAAAAATTCAAAATGAACTTTGAAAAATTAAGAGAATGTAACTGTGACAAGGTAAACCATGACAAAACACTACTGAAATATTCCAACTCTTGCATTTCAATGAAAGAAATTCAAAATGAACTTTGAAAAATCAAGGGAATGTAACTGTGACATGGTAAACCACGACAAAACACTACTGAAATAATTCCCACTCTTGCATTTCAATGAAAGAAATTCAAAATGAACTTTGAAAAATCAAGAGAATGTAACTGTGACAAGGTAAACCACGACAAAACGCTACTGAAATATTCCAACTCTTGCATTTCAACGAAAGAAATCCAAAATGAACTTTGAAAAATAAGAGAATGTAACTGTGACAAGGTAAAGCACGACAAAACACTACTGAAATATTCCAACTCTTGCATTTCAATGAAAGAAATTCAAAAAAACTTCGAAAAATCAAGAGAATGTAACTGTGACAAGGTAAACCACGACAAAACACTACTGAAATATTCCAACTCTTGCATTTCAAAGAAAGAAATTCAAAATGAACTGTGAAAAATCAAGAAAATGTAACTGTGACAAGGTAAACCACAACCAAACACTACTGAAATATTCCAACTCTTGCTTTTCAACAAAAGAAATTCAAAATGAACTTTGAAAAATTAAGAGAATGTAACTGTGACAAGGTAAACCATGACATAACACTACTGAAATATTCCAACTCTTGCATTTCAATGAAAGAAATTCAAAATGAACTTTGAAAAATCAAGGGAATGTAACTGTGACATGGTAAACCACGACAAAACACTACTGAAATAATTCCCACTCTTGCATTTCAATGAAAGAAATTCAAAATGAACTTTGAAAAATCAAGAGAATGTAACTGTGACAAGGTAAACCACGACAAAACGCTACTGAAATATTCAAACTGTTGCATTTCAACGAAAGAAATCCAAAATGAACTTTGAAAAATCAAGAGAATGTAACTGTGACAAGGTAAACCATGACTAAACACTACTGAAATATTCCAACTCTTGCATTTCAATGAAAGAAATTCAAAATGAACTTTAAAAAATCAAGAGAATGTAACTGTGATAAGGTAAACCATGACAAAACACTAGTGAAATATTCCAACTCTTGCATTTCAATGAAAGAAATCCAAAATGAACTTTGAAAAATCAAGAGAATATATCTGTGACAAGGTAACCAAAATGAACTTTGAAAAATCAAGCGAATGTAACTGTGACAAGGTAAACCACAACAAAACACTACTGAAATATTCCAACTCTTGCATTTCAACGAAAGAAATTGAAAAATGAACTTTGAAAAATAAAGAAAATGTAACTGTGACAAGGTAAACCACGACAAAACACTACTGAAATATTCCAACTCTTGCATTTCAATGAATGAAATTCAAAATGAACTTTGAAAAATCAAGAGAATTTAGCTGTGACAAGGTAAACCACAACAAAACACTACTGAAATATTCCAACTCTTGCATTTCAATGATAGAAATTCAAAATGAACTTTGAAAAATTAAGAGAATGTAACTGTGACAAGGTAAACCATGACAAAACACTGCTGAAATATTCCAACTCTTGCATTTCAACGAAAGAAATTGAAAAATGAACTTTGAAAAATCAAGAAAATGTAACTGTGACAAGGTAAACCACGACAAAACACTACTGAAATATTCCAACTCTTGCATTTCAATGAATGAAATTCAAAATGAACTTTGAAAAATCAAGAGAATGTAACTGTGACAAGGTAAACCACGACAAAACGCTACTGAAATATTCCAACTCTTGCATTTCAACGAAAGAAATCCAAAATGAACTTTGAAAAATCAAGAGAATGTAACTGTGACAAGGTAAACCACGACAAAACACTACTGAAATATTCCAACTCTTGCATTTCAATGAAAGAAAACCGAAATGAACTTTGAAAAATCAAGAGAATGTAACTGTGACAAGGTAAACCACAACAAAACGCTACTGAAATATTCCAACTCTTGCATTTCAACGAAAGAAATCCAAAATGAACTTTGAAAAATCAAGAAAATGTAACCCTGACAAGGTAAACCACGACAAAACACTACTGAAATATTCCAACTCTTGCATTTCAATAAAAGAAATTCAAATGAACTTTGAAAAATCAAGAGAATGTAACTGTGATAAGGTAAACTACAACAAAACACTACTGAAATATTCCAGCTCTTGCATTTCAACGATAGAAATTCAAAATGAATTTTGAAAAATTAAGAGAATGTAACTGTGACAAGGTAAACCACGACAAAACACTACTGAAATATTCCAACTCTTGCATTTCAACGAAGGAAAACGAAAATGAACTTTGAAAAATCAAGGGAATGTAACTGTGACATGGTAAACCACGACAAAACACTACTGAAATAATCCCACTCTTGCATTTCAATGAAAGAAATTCAAAATGAACTGTGAAAACTCAAGAGAATGTAACTGTGACAAGGTAAACCACTACAAAACGCTACTGAAATATTCCAACTCTTGCATTTCAACGAAAGAAATCCAAAATGAACTTTGAAAAATCAAGAGAATGTAACTGTGTCAAGGTAAACCACGACAAAACACTACTGAAATATTCCAACTCTTGCATTTCAATGAAAGAAATTCAAAAGAAACTTCGAAAAATCAAGAGAATGTAACTGTGACAAGGTAAACCACGACAAAACACTACTGAAATATTCCAACTCTTGCATTTCAAAGAAAGAAATTCAAAATGAACTGTGAAAAATCAAGAAAATGTAACTGTGACAAGGTAAACCACAACCAAACACTACTGAAATATTCCAACTCTTGCTTTTCAACAAAAAAAATTCAAAATGAACTTTGAAAAATTAAGAGAATGTAACTGTGACAAGGTAAACCATGACAAAACACTACTGAAATATTCCAACTCTTGCATTTCAATGAAAGAAATTCAAAATGAACTTTGAAAAATCAAGGGAATGTAACTGTGACATGGTAAACCACGACAAAACACTACTGAAATAATTCCCACTCTTGCATTTCAATGAAAGAAATTCAAAATGAACTTTGAAAAATCAAGAGAATGTAACTGTGACAAGGTAAACCACGACAAAACGCTACTGAAATATTCAAACTCTTGCATTTCAACGAAAGAAATCCAAAATGAACTTTGAAAAATCAAGAGAATGTAACTGTGACAAGGTAAACCATGACTAAACACTACTGAAATATTCCAACTCTTGCATTTCAATGAAAGAAATTCAAAATGAACTTTGAAAAATCAAGAGAATGTAACTGTGACACTGTAAACCACCGGAAAACACTACTGAAATATTCCAACTCTTGCATTTCAACGAAAGAAATCCAAAATGAACCTTTAAAAATCAAGAGAATGTAAGTGTGGCAAGGTAAACCAAGAGAAAACACTACTGAAATATTCCAACTCTCGCATTTCAATGAAAGAAATTCAAAATGAACTTTGAAAAATCAAGAGAATGTAATTGTGACACTGTAAACCACGAGAAAACACTACTGAAATATTCCAACTCTTGCATTTCAATGAAAGAAATTCAAAATGAACTTTGAAAAATCAAGAGAATGTAACTTTGACAAGGTAAACCACGACAAAACACTACTGAAATATTCCAACTCTGCTTTTCAACGAAAGAAATTCAAAATGAACTTTGAAAAATTAAGAGAATGTAACTGTGACAAGGTAAACCATGACAAAACACTACTGAAATAATTCAACTCTTGCATTTCAGCGAGAGAAATCCAAATGAACTTTGAAAAATCAAGAGAATGTAACTGTGATAAGGTAAACCATGACAAAACACTAGTGAAATATTCCAACTCTTGTATTTCAATGAAAGAAATCCAAAATGAACTTTGAAAAATCAAGAAAATGTAAGTGTGACAAGGTAAACCACAACAAAAAACTACTGAAATATTCCAACTTTTGCACTTCAATGAAAGAAATCCAAAATGAACTTTGAAAAATCAAGAGAATGTAAGTATGACAAAGTAAACCACAACAAAACACTACTGAAATATTCCAACTCTTGCATTCAATGAAAGAAATCCAAAATGAACTTTGAAAAATCAATGGAATGTAACTGTGAGATGGTAAACCACGACAAAACACTACTGAAATAATTCCACTCTTTCATTTCAATGAAAGAAATTCAAAATGAACTTTGAAAAATCAAGAGAATATATCTGTGACAAGGTAACCAAAATGAACTTTGAAAAATCAAGCGAATGTAACTGTGACAAGGTAAACCACAACAAAACACTACTGAAATATTCCAACTCTTGCATTTCAATGAAAGAAAACCGAAATGAACTTTGAAAAATCAAGAAAATGTAACTGTGACAAGGTAAACCACAACAAAACACTACTGAAATATTCCAACTCTTGCATTTCAACGAAAGAAATTGAAAAATGAACTTTGAAAAATCAAGAAAATGTAACTGTGACGAGGTAAACCACGACAAAACACTACTGAAATATTCCAACTCTTGCATTTCAATGAATGAAATTCAAAATGAACTTTGAAAAATCAAGAGAATGTAACTGTGACAAGGTAAACCACAACAAAACACTACTGAAATATTCCAACTCTTGCATTTCAATGATAGAAATTCAAAATGAACTTTGAAAAATTAAGAGAATGTAACTGTGACAAGGTAAACCATGACAAAACACTGCTGAAATATTCCAACTCTTGCATTTCAACGAAAGAAATTGAAAAATAAACTTTGAAAAATCAAGAAAATGTAACTGTGACAAGGTAAACCACGACAAAACACTACTGAAATATTCCAACTCTTGCATTTCAATGAATGAAATTCAAAATGAACTTTGAAAAATCAAGAGAATGTAACTGTGACAAGGTAAACCACAACAAAACACTACTGAAATATTCCAACTCTTGCATTTCAATGATAGAAATTCAAAATGAACTTTGAAAAATCAAGAGAATATATCTGTGACAAGGTAACCCAAATGAACTTTGAAAAATCAAGCGAATGTAACTGTGACAAGGTAAACCATGACAAAACACTAGTGAAGTATTCCAACTCTTGCATTTCAATGAAGGAAATCCAAAAGGAACTTTGAAAAATCAAGGGAATGTAACTGTGACATGGTAAACCACGACAAAACACTACTGAAATAATCCCACTCTTGCATTTCAATGAAAGAAATTCAAAATGAACTTTGAAAAATCCAAGAGAATGTAACTGTGACAAGGTAAACCATCACAAAACACTACTGAAATATTCCAACTCTTGCATTTCAATGGTAGAAATTCAAAATGAAATTTGAAAAATTAAGAGAATATAACTGTGACAAGGTAAACCAATACAAAACACTACTGAAATATTCCAACTCTTGCATTTCAATGAATGAAATTCAAAATGAACTTTGAAAAATTAAGAAAATGTAACTGTGACAAGGTAAACCATGACAAAACACTACTGAAATATTCCAGCTCTTGCATTTCAACGATAGAAATTCAAAATGAATTTTGAAAAATTAAGAGAATGTAACTGTGACAAGGTAAACCACGACAAAACACTACTGAAATATTCCAACTCTTGCATTTCAACGAAGGAAAACGAAAATGAACTTTGAAAAATCAAGGGAATGTAACTGTGACATGGTAAACCACGACAAAACACTACTGAAATAATCCCACTCTTGCATTTCAATGAAAGAAATTCAAATGAACTGTGAAAACTCAAGAGAATGTAACTGTGACAAGGTAAACCACTACAAAACGCTACTGAAATATTCCAACTCTTGCATTTCAACGAAAGAAATCCAAAATGAACTTTGAAAAATCAAGAGAATGTAACTGTGTCAAGGTAAACCACGACAAAACACTACTGAAATATTCCAACTCTTGCATTTCAATGAAAGAAATTCAAAAGAAACTTCGAAAAATCAAGAGAATGTAACTGTGACAAGGTAAACCACGACAAAACACTACTGAAATATTCCAACTCTTGCATTTCAAAGAAAGAAATTCAAAATGAACTGTGAAAAATCAAGAAAATGTAACTGTGACAAGGTAAACCACAACCAAACACTACTGAAATATTCCAACTCTTGCTTTTCAACAAAAAAAATTCAAAATGAACTTTGAAAAATTAAGAGAATGTAACTGTGACAAGGTAAACCATGACAAAACACTACTGAAATATTCCAACTCTTGCATTTCAATGAAAGAAATTCAAAATGAACTTTGAAAAATCAAGAGAATGTAACTGTGACAAGGTAAACCACAACAAAACACTACTGAAATATTCCAACTCTTGCATTTCAATGATAGAAATTCAAAATGAACTTTGAAAAATCAAGAGAATATATCTGTGACAAGGTAACCCAAATGAACTTTGAAAAATCAAGCGAATGTAACTGTGACAAGGTAAACCATGACAAAACACTAGTGAAGTATTCCAACTCTTGCATTTCAATGAAGGAAATCCAAAAGGAACTTTGAAAAATCAAGGGAATGTAACTGTGACATGGTAAACCACGACAAAACACTACTGAAATAATCCCACTCTTGCATTTCAATGAAAGAAATTCAAAATGAACTTTGAAAAATCCAAGAGAATGTAACTGTGACAAGGTAAACCATCACAAAACACTACTGAAATATTCCAACTCTTGCATTTCAATGGTAGAAATTCAAAATGAAATTTGAAAAATTAAGAGAATATAACTGTGACAAGGTAAACCAATACAAAACACTACTGAAATATTCCAACTCTTGCATTTCAATGAATGAAATTCAAAATGAACTTTGAAAAATTAAGAAAATGTAACTGTGACAAGGTAAACCATGACAAAACACTACTGAAATATTCCAGCTCTTGCATTTCAACGATAGAAATTCAAAATGAATTTTGAAAAATTAAGAGAATGTAACTGTGACAAGGTAAACCACGACAAAACACTACTGAAATATTCCAACTCTTGCATTTCAACGAAGGAAAACGAAAATGAACTTTGAAAAATCAAGGGAATGTAACTGTGACATGGTAAACCACGACAAAACACTACTGAAATAATCCCACTCTTGCATTTCAATGAAAGAAATTCAAAATGAACTGTGAAAACTCAAGAGAATGTAACTGTGACAAGGTAAACCACTACAAAACGGTACTGAAATATTCCAACTCTTGCATTTCAACGAAAGAAATCCAAAATGAACTTTGAAAAATCAAGAGAATGTAACTGTGTCAAGGTAAACCACGACAAAACACTACTGAAATATTCCAACTCTTGCATTTCAATGAAAGAAATTCAAAAGAAACTTCGAAAAATCAAGAGAATGTAACTGTGACAAGGTAAACCACGACAAAACACTACTGAAATATTCCAACTCTTGCATTTCAAAGAAAGAAATTCAAAATGAACTGTGAAAAATCAAGAAAATGTAACTGTGACAAGGTAAACCACAACCAAACACTACTGAAATATTCCAACTCTTGCTTTTCAACAAAAAAAATTCAAAATGAACTTTGAAAAATTAAGAGAATGTAACTGTGACAAGGTAAACCATGACAAAACACTACTGAAATATTCCAACTCTTGCATTTCAATGAAAGAAATTCAAAATGAACTTTGAAAAATCAAGGGAATGTAACTGTGACATGGTAAACCACGACAAAACACTACTGAAATAATTCCCACTCTTGCATTTCAATGAAAGAAATTCAAAATGAACTTTGAAAAATCAAGAGAATGTAACTGTGACAAGGTAAACCACGACAAAACGCTACTGAAATATTCAAACTCTTGCATTTCAACGAAAGAAATCCAAAATGAACTTTGAAAAATCAAGAGAATGTAACTGTGACAAGGTAAACCATGACTAAACACTACTGAAATATTCCAACTCTTGCATTTCAATGAAAGAAATTCAAAATGAACTTTGAAAAATCAAGAGAATGTAACTGTGACACTGTAAACCACCGGAAAACACTACTGAAATATTCCAACTCTTGCATTTCAACGAAAGAAATCCAAAATGAACCTTTAAAAATCAAGAGAATGTAAGTGTGGCAAGGTAAACCAAGAGAAAACACTACTGAAATATTCCAACTCTCGCATTTCAATGAAAGAAATTCAAAATGAACTTTGAAAAATCAAGAGAATGTAATTGTGACACTGTAAACCACGAGAAAACACTACTGAAATATTCCAACTCTTGCATTTCAATGAAAGAAATTCAAAATGAACTTTGAAAAATCAAGAGAATGTAACTTTGACAAGGTAAACCACGACAAAACACTACTGAAATATTCCAACTCTGCTTTTCAACGAAAGAAATTCAAAATGAACTTTGAAAAATTAAGAGAATGTAACTGTGACAAGGTAAACCATGACAAAACACTACTGAAATAATTCAACTCTTGCATTTCAACGAGAGAAATCCAAATGAACTTTGAAAAATCAAGAGAATGTAACTGTGATAAGGTAAACCATGACAAAACACTAGTGAAATATTCCAACTCTTGTATTTCAATGAAAGAAATCCAAAATGAACTTTGAAAAATCAAGAAAATGTAAGTGTGACAAGGTAAACCACAACAAAAAACTACTGAAATATTCCAACTTTTGCACTTCAATGAAAGAAATCCAAAATGAACTTTGAAAAATCAAGAGAATGTAAGTATGACAAAGTAAACCACAACAAAACACTACTGAAATATTCCAACTCTTGCATTCAATGAAAGAAATCCAAAATGAACTTTGAAAAATCAATGGAATGTAACTGTGAGATGGTAAACCACGACAAAACACTACTGAAATAATTCCACTCTTTCATTTCAATGAAAGAAATTCAAAATGAACTTTGAAAAATCAAGAGAATATATCTGTGACAAGGTAACCAAAATGAACTTTGAAAAATCAAGCGAATGTAACTGTGACAAGGTAAACCACAACAAAACACTACTGAAATATTCCAACTCTTGCATTTCAATGAAAGAAAACCGAAATGAACTTTGAAAAATCAAGAAAATGTAACTGTGACAAGGTAAACCACAACAAAACACTACTGAAATATTCCAACTCTTGCATTTCAACGAAAGAAATTGAAAAATGAACTTTGAAAAATCAAGAAAATGTAACTGTGACGAGGTAAACCACGACAAAACACTACTGAAATATTCCAACTCTTGCATTTCAATGAATGAAATTCAAAATGAACTTTGAAAAATCAAGAGAATGTAACTGTGACAAGGTAAACCACAACAAAACACTACTGAAATATTCCAACTCTTGCATTTCAATGATAGAAATTCAAAATGAACTTTGAAAAATTAAGAGAATGTAACTGTGACAAGGTAAACCATGACAAAACACTGCTGAAATATTCCAACTCTTGCATTTCAACGAAAGAAATTGAAAAATGAACTTTGAAAAATCAAGAAAATGTAACTGTGACAAGGTAAACCACGACAAAACACTACTGAAATATTCCAACTCTAGCATTTCAATGAATGAAATTCAAAATGAACTTTGAAAAATCAAGAGAATGTAACTGTGACAAGGTAAACCACAACAAAACACTACTGAAATATTCCAACTCTTGCATTTCAATGATAGAAATTCAAAATGAACTTTGAAAAATCAAGAGAATATATCTGTGACAAGGTAACCCAAATGAACTTTGAAAAATCAAGCGAATGTAACTGTGACAAGGTAAACCATGACAAAACACTAGTGAAGTATTCCAACTCTTGCATTTCAATGAAGGAAATCCAAAAGGAACTTTGAAAAATCAAGGGAATGTAACTGTGACATGGTAAACCACGACAAAACACTACTGAAATAATCCCACTCTTGAATTTCAATGAAAGAAATTCAAAATGAACTTTGAAAAATCCAAGAGAATGTAACTGTGACAAGGTAAACCATAACAAAACACTACTGAAATATTCCAACTCTTGCATTTCAATGGTAGAAATTCAAAATGAACTTTGAAAAATTAAGAGAATATAACTGTGACAAGGTAAACCAATACAAAACACTACTGAAATATTCCAACTCTTGCATTTCAATGAATGAAATTCAAAATGAACTTTGAAAAATTAAGAAAATGTAACTGTGACAAGGTAAACCATGACAAAACACTACTGAAATATTCCAACTCTTGCATTTCAACGAAGGAAATCCAAAAGGAATATTGAAAAATTAAGGGAATGTAACTGTGACATGGTAAACCACGACAAAACACTACTGAAATAATCCCACTCTTGCATTTCAATGAAAGAAATTCAAATGAACTTTGAACAATCCAAGAGAATTTAACTGTGACAAGGTAAACCACGACAAAACGCTACTGAAATATTCCAACTCTTGCTTTTCAATGAAAGAAACTCAAAATGAACTTTGAAAAATCAAGAGAATGTAACTGTGACAAGGTAAACCATGACAAAACACTACTGAAATATTCCAACTCTTGCATTTCAATGAAAGAAATTCAAAATGAACTTTGAAAAATCAAGAGAATGTAACTGTGACACTGTAAACCACGAGAAAACACTACTGAAATATTCCAACTCCTGCATTTCAACGAAAGAAATCCAAAATGAACTTGGAAAAATCAAGTGAATGTAAGTGTGGTAAGGTAAACCACGAGAAAACACTACTGAAATAATTCAACTCTTGCATTTCAACGAAAGAAATTCAAAATGAACTTTGAAAAATCAAGAGAATGTAACTGTGACACTGTAAACCACGAGAAAACACTACTGAAATATTCCAACTCTTGCATTTCAACGAAAGAAATCCAAAATGAACCTTTAAAAATCAAGAGAATGTAAGTGTGGCAAGGTAAACCAAGAGAAAACACTACTGAAATATTCCAACTCTCGCATTTCAATGAAAGAAATTCAAAATGAACTTTGAAAAATCAAGAGAATGTAATTGTGACACTGTAAACCACGAGAAAACACTACTGAAATATTCCAACTCTTGCATTTCAATGAAAGAAATTCAAAATGAACTTTGAAAAATCAAGGGAATGTAACTGTGACATGGTAAACCACGACAAAACACTACTGAAATAATTCCCACTCTTGCATTTCAATGAAAGAAATTCAAAATGAACTTTGAAAAATCAAGAGAATGTAACTGTGACAAGGTAAACCACGACAAAACGCTACTGAAATATTCAAACTCTTGCATTTCAACGAAAGAAATCGAAAATGAATTTTGAAAAATCAAGAGAATGTAACTGTGACAAGGTAAACCATGACTAAACACTACTGAAATATTCCAACTCTTGCATTTCAATGAAAGAAATTCAAAATGAACTTTGAAAAATCAAGAGAATGTAACTGTGATACTGTAAACCACCGGAAAACACTACTGAAATATTCCAAATCTTGCATTTCAACGAAAGAAATCCAAAATGAACCTTTAAAAATCAAGAGAATGTAAGTGTGGCAAGGTAAACCAAGAGAAAACACTACTGAAATATTTCAACTCTCGCATTTCAATGAAAGAAATTCAAAATGAACTTTGAAAAATCAAGAGAATGTAATTGTGACACTGTAAACCACGAGAAAACACTACTGAAATATTCCAACTCTTGCATTTCAATGAAAGAAATTCAAAATGAACTTTGAAAAATCAAGAAAATGTAACTGTGACAAGGCAAACCAAAACCAAACACTACTGAAATATTCCAACTCTTGCATTTCAACGAAAGAAATTCAAATTGAACTTTGAAAAATCAAGAGAATGTAACTTTGACAAGGTAAACCACGACAAAACACTACTGAAATATTCCAACTCTTGCTTTTCAACGAAAGAAATTCAAAATGAACTTTGAAAAATTAAGAGAATGTAACTGTGACAAGGTAAACCATGACAAAACACTACTGAAATAATTCAACTCTTGCATTTCAACGAGAGAAATCCAAATGAACTTTGAAAAATCAAGAGAATGTAACTGTGATAAGGTAAACCATGACAAAACACTAGTGAAATATTCCAACTCTTGTATTTCAATGAAAGAAATCCAAAATGAACTTTGAAAAATCAAGAGAATGTATGTATGACAAAGTAAACCACAACAAAACACTACTGAAATATTCCAACTCTTGCATTCAATGAAAGAAATCCAAAATGAACTTTGAAAAATCAATGGAATGTAACTGTGAGATGGTAAACCACGACAAAACACTACTGAAATAATTCCACTCTTTCATTTCAATGAAAGAAATTCAAAATGAACTTTGAAAAATCAAGAGAATATATCTGTGACAAGGTAACCAAAATGAACTTTGAAAAATCAAGCGAATGTAACTGTGACAAGGTAAACCACGACAAAACACTACTGAAATATTCCAACTCTTGCATTTCAATGAAAGAAAACCGAAATGAACTTTGAAAAATCAAGAAAATGTAACTGTGACAAGGTAAACCACAACAAAACACTACTGAAATATTCCAAATCTTGCATTTCAACGAAAGAAATTGAAAAATGAACTTTGAAAAATCAAGAAAATGTAACTGTGACAAGGTAAACCACGACAAAACACTACTGAAATATTCCAACTCTTGCATTTCAATGAATGAAATTCAAAATGAACTTTGAAAAATCAAGAGAATGTAACTGTGACAAGGTAAACCACAACAAAACACTACTGAAATATTCCAACTCTTGCATTTCAATGATAGAAATTCAAAATGAACTTTGAAAAATTAAGAGAATGTTACTGTGACAAGGTAAACCATGACAAAACACTGCTGAAATATTCCAACTCTTGCATTTCAACGAAAGAAATTGAAAAATGAACTTTGAAAAATCAAGAAAATGTAACTGTGACAAGGTAAACCACGACAAAACACTACTGAAATATTCCAACTCTTGCATTTCAATGAATGAAATTCAAAATGAACTTTGAAAAATCAAGAGAATGTAACTGTGACAAGGTAAACCACAACAAAACACTACTGAAATATTCCAACTCTTGCATTTCAATGATAGAAATTCAAAATGAACTTTGAAAAATCAAGAGAATATATCTGTGACAAGGTAACCAAAATGAACTTTGAAAAATCAAGCGAATGTAACTGTGACAAGGTAAACCATGACAAAACACTAGTGAAATATTCCAACTCTTGCATTTCAATGAAGGAAATCCAAAAGGAACTTTGAAAAATCAAGGGAATGTAACTGTGACATGGTAAACAACGACAAAACACTACTGAAATATTCCAACTCTTGCATTTCAAAGAAAGAAATCCAAAATGAACTTTGAAAAATCAAGGGAATGTAACTGTGACATGGTAAACCACGACAAAACAGTACTGAAATAATCCCACTCTTGCATTTCAATGAAAGAAATTCAAAATGAACTTTGAAAAATCAAGAGAATGTAACTGTGACAAGGTAAACCACGACAAAACGCTACTGAAATATTCCAACTCTTGCATTTCAACGAAAGAAATCCAAAATGAACTTTGAAAAATCAAGAGAATGTAACTGTGACAAGGTAAACCACGACAAAACACTACTGAAATATTCCAACTCTTGCATTTCAATGAAAGAAAACCGAAATGAACTTTGAAAAATCAAGAGAATGTAACTGTGACAAGGTAAACCACAACAAAACACTACTGAAAGATTCCAACTCTTGCATTTCAACGAAGGAAATTCAAAATGAACTTTGAAAAATCAAGAAAATGTAACTCTGACAAGGTAAACCACGACAAAACACTACTGAAATATTCCAACTCTTGCATTTCAATAAAAGAAATTCAAATGAACTTTGAAAAATCAAGAGAATGTAACTGTGATAAGGTAAACTACAACAAAACACTACTGAAATATTCCAGCTCTTGCATTTCAACGATAGAAATTCAAAATGAATTTTGAAAAATTAAGAGAATGTAACCGTGACAAGGTAAACCACGACAAAACACTACTGAAATATTCCAACTCTTGCATTTCAAAGAAGTAAAACGAAAATGAACTTTGAAAAATCAAGGGAATGTAACTGTGACATGGTAAACCACGACAAAACACTACTGAAATAATCCCACTCTTGCATTTCAACGAAAGAAATCCAAAATGAACTTTGAAAAATCAAGAGAATGTAACTGTGACAAGGTAAACCACGACAAAACACTACTGAAATATTCCAACTCTTGCATTTCAATGAAAGAAAACCGAAATGAACTTTGAAAAATCAAGAGAATGTAACTGTGACAAGGTAAACCACAACAAAACACTACTGAAATATTCCAACTCTTGCATTTCAACGAAGGAAATTCAAAATGAACTTTGAAAAATCAAGAAAATGTAACTCTGACAAGGTAAACCACGACAAAACACTACTGAAATATTCCAACTCTTGCATTTCAATAAAAGAAATTCAAATAAACTTTGAAAAATCAAGAGAATGTAACTGTGATAAGGTAAACTACAACAAAACACTACTGAAATATTCCAGCTCTTGCATTTCAACGATAGAAATTCAAAATGAATTTTGAAAAATTAAGAGAATGTAACTGTGACAAGGTAAACCACGACAAAACACTACTGAAATATTCCAACTCTTGCATTTCAACGAAGGAAAACGAAAATGAACTTTTAAAAATCAAGGGAATGTAACTGTGACATGGTAAACCACGACAAAACACTACTGAAATAATCCCACTCTTGCATTTCAATGAAAGAAATTCAAAATGAACTGTGAAAACTCAAGAGAATGTAACTGTGACAAGGTAAACCACTACAAAACGCTACTGAAATATTCCAACTCTTGCATTTCAACGAAAGAAATCCAAAATGAACTTTGAAAAATCAAGAGAATGTAACTGTGACAAGGTAAACCACGACAAAACACAACTGAAATATTCCAACTCTTGCATTTCAATGAAAGAAATTCAAAAAAAACTTCGAAAAATCAAGAGAATGTAACTGTGACAAGGTAAACCACGACAAAACACTACTGAAATATTCCAACTCTTGCTTTTCAACAAAAGAAATTCAAAATGAACTTTGAAAAATTAAGAGAATGTAACTGTGACAAGGTAAACCATGACAAAACACTACTGAAATATTCCAACTCTTGCATTTCAATGAAAGAAATTCAAAATGAACTTTGAAAAATCAAGGGAATGTAACTGTAACATGGTAAACCACGACAAAACACTACTGAAATAATACCCACTCTTGCATTTCAATGAAAGAAATTCAAAATGAACTTTGTAAAATCAAGAGAATGTAACTGTGACAAGGTAAACCACGACAAAACGCTACTGAAATATTCAAACTCTTGCATTTCAACGAAAGAAATCCAAAATGAACTTTGAAAAATCAAGAGAATGTAACTGTGACAAGGTAAACCATGACAAAACACTACTGAAATATTCCAACTCTTGCATTTCAATGAAAGAAATTCAAAATGAACTTTGAAAAATCAAGAGAATGTAACTGTGACCCTGTAAACCACCGGAAAACACTACTGAAATATTCCAACTCTTGCATTTCAACGAAAGAAATCCAAAATGAACCTTTAAAAATCAAGAGAATGTAAGTGTGGCAAGGTAAACCAAGAGAAAACACTACTGAAATATTTCAACTCTCGCATTTCAATGAAAGAAATTCAAAATGAACTTTGAAAAATCAAGAGAATGTAACTGTGACACTGTAAACCACGAGAAAACACTACTGAAATATTCCAACTCTTGCATTTCAATGAAAGAAATTCAAAATGAACTTTGAAAAATCAAGAAAATGTAACTGTGACAAGATAAACCATGATAAAACACTACTGAAATATTCCAACTCTTGCATTTCAATGAAAGAAATCCAAAATGAACTTTGAATAATCAAGAGAATGTAACTGTGACAAGTTAAACCACGACAAAGCACTAGTGAACTTTGAAAAATCAAGAGAATGTAACTGTGACACTGTAAACCACGAGAAAACACTACTGAAATATTCCAACTCTTGCATTTCAATGAAAGAAATTCAAAATGAACTTTGAAAAATCAAGAAAATGTAACTGTGACAAGGTAAACCAAAACCAAACACTACTGAAATATTCCAACTCTTGCATTTCAACGAAAGAAATTCAAATTGAACTTTGAAAAATCAAGAGAATGTAACTTTGACAAGGTAAACCACGACAAAACACTACTGAAATATTCCAACTCTTGCTTTTCAACGAAAGAAATTCAAAATGAACTTTGAAAAATTAAGAGAATGTAACTGTGACAAGGTAAACCATGACAAAACACTACTGAAATAATTCAACTCTTGCATTTCAACGAGAGAAATCCAAATGAACTTTGAAAAATCAAGAGAATGTAACTGTGATAAGGTAAACCATGACAAAACACTAGTGAAATATTCCAACTCTTGCATTTCAATGAAAGAAATCCAAAATGAACTTTGAAAAATCAAGAAAATGTAAGTGTGACAAGGTAAACCACAACAAAAAACTACTGAAATATTCCAACTTTTGCACTTCAATGAAAGAAATCCAAAATGAACTTTGAAAAATCAAGAGAATGTAAGTATGACAAGGTAAACCACGACAAAGCACTACTGAAATATTCCAACTTTTGCATTTCAATGAAAGAAATCCAAAATGAACTTTGAATAATCAAGAGAATGTAACTGTGACAAGGTAAACCACGACAAAGCACTAGTGAAATATTCCAACTCATGCATTTCAATGACAGAAATCCAAAATGAACTTTGAAAAATCAAGAAAATGTAAGTGTGACAAGGTAAACCATGACAAAACACTACTGAAATATTCCAACTCTTGCATTTCAATGAAAGAAATCCAAAATGAACTTTGAAAAATCAAGAGAATGTAAGTGTGACAAGGTAAACCACAACAAAACACTACTGAAATATTCCAACTCTTGCATTTCAATGAAAGAAATCCAAAATGAACTTTGAAAAATCATGAGGATGTAAGTGTGACAAGGTAAACCACACCAAAACACTACTGAAATATTCCAACTCTTGCATTTCAATGAAAAAAATCCAAAATGAACTTTGAAAAATCAAGGGAATGTAACTGTGACATGGTAAACCACGACAAAACACTACTGAAATAATCCCACTCTTGCATTTCAATGAAAGAAATTCAAAATGAACTTTGAAAAATCATGAGGATGTAAGTGTGACAAGGTAAACCACACCAAAACACTACTGAAATATTCCAACTCTTGCATTTCAAAGAAAGAAATCCAAAATGAACTTTGAAAAATCAAGGGAATGTAACTGTGACATGGTAAACCACGACAAAACACTACTGAAATAATCCCACTCTTGCATTTCAATGAAAGAAATTCAAAATGAACTTTGAAAAATCAAGAGAATGTAACTGTGACAAGGTAAACCACGACAAAACGCTACTGAAATATTCCAACTCTTGCATTTCAACGAAAGAAATCCAAAATGAACTTTGAAAAATCAAGAGAATGTAACTGTGACAAGGTAAACCACGACAAAACACTACTGAAATATTCCAACTCTTGCATTTCAATGAAAGAAAACCGAAATGAACTTTGAAAAATCAAGAGAATGTAACTGTGACAAGGTAAACCACAACAAAACACTACTGAAATATTCCAACTCTTGCATTTCAACGAAGGAAATTCAAAATGAACTTTGAAAAATCAAGAAAATGTAACTCTGACAAGGTAAACCACGACAAAACACTACTGAAATATTCCAACTCTTGCATTTCAATAAAAGAAATTCAAATGAACTTTGAAAAATCAAGAGAATGTAACTGTGATAAGGTAAACTACAACAAAACACTACTGAAATATTCCAGCTCTTGCATTTGAACGATAGAAATTCAAAATGAATTTTGAAAAATTAAGAAAATGTAACTGTGACAAGGTAAACCATGATAAAACACTACTGAAATATTCCAACTCTTGCATTTCAATGAAAGAAATCCAAAATGAACTTTGAATAATCAAGAGAATGTAACTGTGACAAGGTAAACCACGACAAAGCACTAGTGAACTTTGAAAAATCAAGAGAATGTAACTGTGACACTGTAAACCACGAGAAAACACTACTGAAATATTCCAACTCTTGCATTTCAATGAAAGAAATTCAAAATGAACTTTGAAAAATCAAGAAAATGTAAGTGTGACAAGGTAAACCACAACAAAAAACTACTGAAATATTCCAACTTTTGCGCTTCAATGAAAGAAATCCAAAATGAACTTTGAAAAATCAAGAGAATGTAAGTATGACAAGGTAAACCACGACAAAACACTACTGAAATATTCCAACTCTTGCATTCAATGAAAGAAATCCAAAATGAACTTTGAAAAATCAATGGAATGTAACTGTGAGATGGTAAACCACGACAAAACACTACTGAAATAATTCCACTCTTTCATTTCAATGAAAGAAATTCAAAATGAACTTTGAAAAATCAAGAGAATATATCTGTGACAAGGTAACCAAAATGAACTTTGAAAAATCAAGCGAATGTAACTGTGACAAGGTAAACCACAACAAAACACTACTGAAATATTCCAACTCTTGCATTTCAATGAAAGAAAACCGAAATGAACTTTGAAAAATCAAGAAAATGTAACTGTGACAAGGTAAACCACAACAAAACACTACTGAAATATTCCAACTCTTGCATTTCAACGAAAGAAATTGAAAAATGAACTTTGAAAAATCAAGAAAATGTAACTGTGACGAGGTAAACCACGACAAAACACTACTGAAATATTCCAACTCTTGCATTTCAATGAATGAAATTCAAAATGAACTTTGAAAAATCAAGAGAATGTAACTGTGACAAGGTAAACCACAACAAAACACTACTGAAATATTCCAACTCTTGCATTTCAATGATAGAAATTCAAAATGAACTTTGAAAAATTAAGAGAATGTAACTGTGACAAGGTAAACCATGACAAAACACTGCTGAAATATTCCAACTCTTGCATTTCAACGAAAGAAATTGAAAAATAAACTTTGAAAAATCAAGAAAATGTAACTGTGACAAGGTAAACCACGACAAAACACTACTGAAATATTCCAACTCTTGCATTTCAATGAATGAAATTCAAAATGAACTTTGAAAAATCAAGAGAATGTAACTGTGACAAGGTAAACCACAACAAAACACTACTGAAATATTCCAACTCTTGCATTTCAATGATAGAAATTCAAAATGAACTTTGAAAAATCAAGAGAATGTAACTGTGACAAGGTAAACCATGACAAAACACTAGTGAAGTATTCCAACTCTTGCATTTCAATGAAGGAAATCCAAAAGGAACTTTGAAAAATCAAGGGAATGTAACTGTGACATGGTAAACCACGACAAAACACTACTGAAATAATCCCACTCTTGCATTTCAATGAAAGAAATTCAAAATGAACTTTGAAAAATCCAAGAGAATGTAACTGTGACAAGGTAAACCATCACAAAACACTACTGAAATATTCCAACTCTTGCATTTCAATGGTAGAAATTCAAAATGAAATTTGAAAAATTAAGAGAATATAACTGTGACAAGGTAAACCAATACAAAACACTACTGAAATATTCCAACTCTTGCATTTCAATGAATGAAATTCAAAATGAACTTTGAAAAATTAAGAAAATGTAACTGTGACAAGGTAAACCATGACAAAACACTACTGAAATATTCCAGCTCTTGCATTTCAACGATAGAAATTCAAAATGAATTTTGAAAAATTAAGAGAATGTAACTGTGACAAGGTAAACCACGACAAAACACTACTGAAATATTCCAACTCTTGCATTTCAACGAAGGAAAACGAAAATGAACTTTGAAAAATCAAGGGAATGTAACTGTGACATGGTAAACCACGACAAAACACTACTGAAATAATCCCACTCTTGCATTTCAATGAAAGAAATTCAAAATGAACTGTGAAAACTCAAGAGAATGTAACTGTGACAAGGTAAACCACTACAAAACGCTACTGAAATATTCCAACTCTTGCATTTCAACGAAAGAAATCCAAAATGAACTTTGAAAAATCAAGAGAATGTAACTGTGTCAAGGTAAACCACGACAAAACACTACTGAAATATTCCAACTCTTGCATTTCAATGAAAGAAATTCAAAAGAAACTTCGAAAAATCAAGAGAATGTAACTGTGACAAGGTAAACCACGACAAAACACTAGTGAAGTATTCCAACTCTTGCATTTCAATGAAGGAAATCCAAAAGGAACTTTGAAAAATCAAGGGAATGTAACTGTGACATGGTAAACCACGACAAAACACTACTGAAATAATCCCACTCTTGCATTTCAATGAAAGAAATTCAAAATGAACTTTGAAAAATCAAGAGAATGTAACTGTGACAAGGTAAACCATGACAAAACACTAGTGAAGTATTCCAACTCTTGCATTTCAATGAAGGAAATCCAAAAGGAACTTTGAAAAATCAAGGGAATGTAACTGTGACATGGTAAACCACGACAAAACACTACTGAAATAATCCCACTCTTGCATTTCAATGAAAGAAATTCAAAATGAACTTTGAAAAATCCAAGAGAATGTAACTGTGACAAGGTAAACCATCACAAAACACTACTGAAATATTCCAACTCTTGCGTTTCAATGGTAGAAATTCAAAATGAAATTTGAAAAATTAAGAGAATATAACTGTGACAAGGTAAACCAATACAAAACACTACTGAAATATTCCAACTCTTGCATTTCAATGAATGAAATTCAAAATGAACTTTGAAAAATTAAGAAAATGTAACTGTGACAAGGTAAACCATGACAAAACACTACTGAAATATTCCAGCTCTTGCATTTCAACGATAGAAATTCAAAATGAATTTGAAAAATTAAGAGAATGTAACTGTGACAAGGTAAACCACGACAAAACACTACTGAAATATTCCAACTCTTGCATTTCAACGAAGGAAAACGAAAATGAACTTTGAAAAATCAAGGGAATGTAACTGTGACATGGTAAACCACGACAAAACACTACTGAAATAATCCCACTCTTGCATTTCAATGAAAGAAATTCAAAATGAACTGTGAAAACTCAAGAGAATGTAACTGTGACAAGGTAAACCACTACAAAACGCTACTGAAATATTCCAACTCTTGCATTTCAACGAAAGAAATCCAAAATGAACTTTGAAAAATCAAGAGAATGTAACTGTGTCAAGGTAAACCACGACAAAACACTACTGAAATATTCCAACTCTTGCATTTCAATGAAAGAAATTCAAAAGAAACTTCGAAAAATCAAGAGAATGTAACTGTGACAAGGTAAACCACGACAAAACACTACTGAAATATTCCAACTCTTGCATTTCAAAGAAAGAAATTCAAAATGAACTGTGAAAAATCAAGAAAATGTAACTGTGACAAGGTAAACCACAACCAAACACTACTGAAATATTCCAACTCTTGCTTTTCAACAAAAAAAATTCAAAATGAACTTTGAAAAATTAAGAGAATGTAACTGTGACAAGGTAAACCATGACAAAACACTACTGAAATATTCCAACTCTTGCATTTCAATGAAAGAAATTCAAAATGAACTTTGAAAAATCAAGAGAATGTAACTGTGACAAGGTAAACCACAACAAAACACTACTGAAATATTCCAACTCTTGCATTTCAATGATAGAAATTCAAAATGAACTTTGAAAAATCAAGAGAATATATCTGTGACAAGGTAACCCAAATGAACTTTGAAAAATCAAGCGAATGTAACTGTGACAAGGTAAACCATGACAAAACACTAGTGAAGTATTCCAACTCTTGCATTTCAATGAAGGAAATCCAAAAGGAACTTTGAAAAATCAAGGGAATGTAACTGTGACATGGTAAACCACGACAAAACACTACTGAAATAATCCCACTCTTGCATTTCAATGAAAGAAATTCAAAATGAACTTTGAAAAATCCAAGAGAATGTAACTGTGACAAGGTAAACCATCACAAAACACTACTGAAATATTCCAACTCTTGCATTTCAATGGTAGAAATTCAAAATGAAATTTGAAAAATTAAGAGAATATAACTGTGACAAGGTAAACCAATACAAAACACTACTGAAATATTCCAACTCTTGCATTTCAATGAATGAAATTCAAAATGAACTTTGAAAAATTAAGAAAATGTAACTGTGACAAGGTAAACCATGACAAAACACTACTGAAATATTCCAGCTCTTGCATTTCAACGATAGAAATTCAAAATGAATTTTGAAAAATTAAGAGAATGTAACTGTGACAAGGTAAACCACGACAAAACACTACTGAAATATTCCAACTCTTGCATTTCAACGAAGGAAAACGAAAATGAACTTTGAAAAATCAAGGGAATGTAACTGTGACATGGTAAACCACGACAAAACACTACTGAAATAATCCCACTCTTGCATTTCAATGAAAGAAATTCAAAATGAACTGTGAAAACTCAAGAGAATGTAACTGTGACAAGGTAAACCACTACAAAACGGTACTGAAATATTCCAACTCTTGCATTTCAACGAAAGAAATCCAAAATGAACTTTGAAAAATCAAGAGAATGTAACTGTGACAAGGTAAACCACGACAAAACACTACTGAAATATTCCAACTCTTGCATTTCAATGAAAGAAATTCAAAAGAAACTTCGAAAAATCAAGAGAATGTAACTGTGACAAGGTAAACCACGACAAAACACTACTGAAATATTCCAACTCTTGCATTTCAAAGAAAGAAATTCAAAATGAACTGTGAAAAATCAAGAAAATGTAACTGTGACAAGGTAAACCACAACCAAACACTACTGAAATATTCCAACTCTTGCTTTTCAACAAAAAAAATTCAAAATGAACTTTGAAAAATTAAGAGAATGTAACTGTGACAAGGTAAACCATGACAAAACACTACTGAAATATTCCAACTCTTGCATTTCAATGAAAGAAATTCAAAATGAACTTTGAAAAATCAAGGGAATGTAACTGTGACATGGTAAACCACGACAAAACACTACTGAAATAATTCCCACTCTTGCATTTCAATGAAAGAAATTCAAAATGAACTTTGAAAAATCAAGAGAATGTAACTGTGACAAGGTAAACCACGACAAAACGCTACTGAAATATTCAAACTCTTGCATTTCAACGAAAGAAATCCAAAATGAACTTTGAAAAATCAAGAGAATGTAACTGTGACAAGGTAAACCATGACTAAACACTACTGAAATATTCCAACTCTTGCATTTCAATGAAAGAAATTCAAAATGAACTTTGAAAAATCAAGAGAATGTAACTGTGACACTGTAAACCACCGGAAAACACTACTGAAATATTCCAACTCTTGCATTTCAACGAAAGAAATCCAAAATGAACCTTTAAAAATCAAGAGAATGTAAGTGTGGCAAGGTAAACCAAGAGAAAACACTACTGAAATATTCCAACTCTCGCATTTCAATGAAAGAAATTCAAAATGAACTTTGAAAAATCAAGAGAATGTAATTGTGACACTGTAAACCACGAGAAAACACTACTGAAATATTCCAACTCTTGCATTTCAATGAAAGAAATTCAAAATGAACTTTGAAAAATCAAGAGAATGTAACTTTGACAAGGTAAACCACGACAAAACACTACTGAAATATTCCAACTCTGCTTTTCAACGAAAGAAATTCAAAATGAACTTTGAAAAATTAAGAGAATGTAACTGTGACAAGGTAAACCATGACAAAACACTACTGAAATAATTCAACTCTTGCATTTCAACGAGAGAAATCCAAATGAACTTTGAAAAATCAAGAGAATGTAACTGTGATAAGGTAAACCATGACAAAACACTAGTGAAATATTCCAACTCTTGTATTTCAATGAAAGAAATCCAAAATGAACTTTGAAAAATCAAGAAAATGTAAGTGTGACAAGGTAAACCACAACAAAAAACTACTGAAATATTCCAACTTTTGCACTTCAATGAAAGAAATCCAAAATGAACTTTGAAAAATCAAGAGAATGTAAGTATGACAAAGTAAACCACAACAAAACACTACTGAAATATTCCAACTCTTGCATTCAATGAAAGAAATCCAAAATGAACTTTGAAAAATCAATGGAATGTAACTGTGAGATGGTAAACCACGACAAAACACTACTGAAATAATTCCACTCTTTCATTTCAATGAAAGAAATTCAAAATGAACTTTGAAAAATCAAGAGAATATATCTGTGACAAGGTAACCAAAATGAACTTTGAAAAATCAAGCGAATGTAACTGTGACAAGGTAAACCACAACAAAACACTACTGAAATATTCCAACTCTTGCATTTCAATGAAAGAAAACCGAAATGAACTTTGAAAAATCAAGAAAATGTAACTGTGACAAGGTAAACCACAACAAAACACTACTGAAATATTCCAACTCTTGCATTTCAACGAAAGAAATTGAAAAATGAACTTTGAAAAATCAAGAAAATGTAACTGTGACGAGGTAAACCACGACAAAACACTACTGAAATATTCCAACTCTTGCATTTCAATGAATGAAATTCAAAATGAACTTTGAAAAATCAAGAGAATGTAACTGTGACAAGGTAAACCACAACAAAACACTACTGAAATATTCCAACTCTTGCATTTCAATGATAGAAATTCAAAATGAACTTTGAAAAATTAAGAGAATGTAACTGTGACAAGGTAAACCATGACAAAACACTGCTGAAATATTCCAACTCTTGCATTTCAACGAAAGAAATTGAAAAATGAACTTTGAAAAATCAAGAAAATGTAACTGTGACAAGGTAAACCACGACAAAACACTACTGAAATATTCCAACTCTTGCATTTCAATGAATGAAATTCAAAATGAACTTTGAAAAATCAAGAGAATGTAACTGTGACAAGGTAAACCACAACAAAACACTACTGAAATATTCCAACTCTTGCATTTCAATGATAGAAATTCAAAATGAACTTTGAAAAATCAAGAGAATATATCTGTGACAAGGTAACCCAAATGAACTTTGAAAAATCAAGCGAATGTAACTGTGACAAGGTAAACCATGACAAAACACTAGTGAAGTATTCCAACTCTTGCATTTCAATGAAGGAAATCCAAAAGGAACTTTGAAAAATCAAGGGAATGTAACTGTGACATGGTAAACCACGACAAAACACTACTGAAATAATCCCACTCTTGAATTTCAATGAAAGAAATTCAAAATGAACTTTGAAAAATCCAAGAGAATGTAACTGTGACAAGGTAAACCACAACAAAACACTACTGAAATATTCCAACTCTTGCATTTCAATGATAGAAATTCAAAATGAAATTTGAAAAATTAAGAGAATATAACTGTGACAAGGTAAACCAATACAAAACACTACTGAAATATTCCAACTCTTGCATTTCAATGAATGAAATTCAAAATGAACTTTGAAAAATTAAGAAAATGTAACTGTGACAAGGTAAACCATGACAAAACACTACTGAAATATTCCAACTCTTGCATTTCAACGAAGGAAATCCAAAAGGAATATTGAAAAATTAAGGGAATGTAACTGTGACATGGTAAACCACGACAAAACACTACTGAAATAATCCCACTCTTGCATTTCAATGAAAGAAATTCAAAATGAACTTTGAACAATCCAAGAGAATTTAACTGTGACAAGGTAAACCACGACAAAACGCTACTGAAATATTCCAACTCTTGCTTTTCAATGAAAGAAACTCAAAATGAACTTTGAAAAATCAAGAGAATGTAACTGTGACAAGGTAAACCATGACAAAACACTACTGAAATATTCCAACTCTTGCATTTCAATGAAAGAAATTCAAAATGAACTTTGAAAAATCAAGAGAATGTAACTGTGACACTGTAAACCACGAGAAAACACTACTGAAATATTCCAACTCCTGCATTTCAACGAAAGAAATCCAAAATGAACTTGGAAAAATCAAGTGAATGTAAGTGTGGTAAGGTAAACCACGAGAAAACACTACTGAAATAATTCAACTCTTGCATTTCAACGAAAGAAATTCAAAATGAACTTTGAAAAATCAAGAGAATGTAACTGTGACACTGTAAACCACGAGAAAACACTACTGAAATATTCCAACTCTTGCATTTCAACGAAAGAAATCCAAAATGAACCTTTAAAAATCAAGAGAATGTAAGTGTGGCAAGGTAAACCAAGAGAAAACACTACTGAAATATTCCAACTCTCGCATTTCAATGAAAGAAATTCAAAATGAACTTTGAAAAATCAAGAGAATGTAATTGTGACACTGTAAACCACGAGAAAACACTACTGAAATATTCCAACTCTTGCATTTCAATGAAAGAAATTCAAAATGAACTTTGAAAAATCAAGGGAATGTAACTGTGACATGGTAAACCACGACAAAACACTACTGAAATAATCCCACTCTTGCATTTCAATGAAAGAAATTCAAAATGAACTTTGAAAAATCAAGAGAATGTAACTGTGACAAGGTAAACCACGACAAAACGCTACTGAAATATTCAAACTCTTGCATTTCAACGAAAGAAATCGAAAATGAATTTTGAAAAATCAAGAGAATGTAACTGTGACAAGGTAAACCATGACTAAACACTACTGAAATATTCCAACTCTTGCATTTCAATGAAAGAAATTCAAAATGAACTTTGAAAAATCAAGAGAATGTAACTGTGATACTGTAAACCACCGGAAAACACTACTGAAATATTCCAAATCTTGCATTTCAACGAAAGAAATCCAAAATGAACCTTTAAAAATCAAGAGAATGTAAGTGTGGCAAGGTAAACCAAGAGAAAACACTACTGAAATATTCCAACTCTCGCATTTCAATGAAAGAAATTCAAAATGAACTTTGAAAAATCAAGAGAATGTAATTGTGACACTGTAAACCACGAGAAAACACTACTGAAATATTCCAACTCTTGCATTTCAATGAAAGAAATTCAAAATGAACTTTGAAAAATCAAGAAAATGTAACTGTGACAAGGCAAACCAAAACCAAACACTACTGAAATATTCCAACTCTTCAATTTCAACGAAAGAAATTCAAATTGAACTTTGAAAAATCAAGAGAATGTAACTTTGACAAGGTAAACCACGACAAAACACTACTGAAATATTCCAACTCTTGCTTTTCAACGAAAGAAATTCAAAATGAACTTTGAAAAATTAAGAGAATGTAACTGTGACAAGGTAAACCATGACAAAACACTACTGAAATAATTCAACTCTTGCATTTCAACGAGAGAAATCCAAATGAACTTTGAAAAATCAAGAGAATGTAACTGTGATAAGGTAAACCATGACAAAACACTAGTGAAATATTCCAACTCTTGTATTTCAATGAAAGAAATCCAAAATGAACTTTGAAAAATCAAGAGAATGTATGTATGACAAAGTAAACCACAACAAAACACTACTGAAATATTCCAACTCTTGCATTCAATGAAAGAAATCCAAAATGAACTTTGAAAAATCAATGGAATGTAACTGTGAGATGGTAAACCACGACAAAACACTACTGAAATAATTCCACTCTTTCATTTCAATGAAAGAAATTCAAAATGAACTTTGAAAAATCAAGAGAATATATCTGTGACAAGGTAACCAAAATGAACTTTGAAAAATCAAGCGAATGTAACTGTGACAAGGTAAACCACAACAAAACACTACTGAAATATTCCAACTCTTGCATTTCAATGAAAGAAAACCGAAATGAACTTTGAAAAATCAAGAAAATGTAACTGTGACAAGGTAAACCACAACAAAACACTACTGAAATATTCCAAATCTTGCATTTCAACGAAAGAAATTGAAAAATGAACTTTGAAAAATCAAGAAAATGTAACTGTGACAAGGTAAACCACGACAAAACACTACTGAAATATTCCAACTCTTGCATTTCAATGAATGAAATTCAAAATGAACTTTGAAAAATCAAGAGAATGTAACTGTGACAAGGTAAACCACAACAAAACACTACTGAAATATTCCAACTCTTGCATTTCAATGATAGAAATTCAAAATGAACTTTGAAAAATTAAGAGAATGTTACTGTGACAAGGTAAACCATGACAAAACACTGCTGAAATATTCCAACTCTTGCATTTCAACGAAAGAAATTGAAAAATGAACTTTGAAAAATCAAGAAAATGTAACTGTGACAAGGTAAACCACGACAAAACACTACTGAAATATTCCAACTCTTGCATTTCAATGAATGAAATTCAAAATGAACTTTGAAAAATCAAGAGAATGTAACTGTGACAAGGTAAACCACAACAAAACACTACTGAAATATTCCAACTCTTGCATTTCAATGATAGAAATTCAAAATGAACTTTGAAAAATCAAGAGAATATATCTGTGACAAGGTAACCAAAATGAACTTTGAAAAATCAAGCGAATGTAACTGTGACAAGGTAAACCATGACAAAACACTAGTGAAATATTCCAACTCTTGCATTTCAATGAAGGAAATCCAAAAGGAACTTTGAAAAATCAAGGGAATGTAACTGTGACATGGTAAACAACGACAAAACACTACTGAAATATTCCAACTCTTGCATTTCAAAGAAAGAAATCCAAAATGAACTTTGAAAAATCAAGGGAATGTAACTGTGACATGGTAAACCACGACAAAACAGTACTGAAATAATCCCACTCTTGCATTTCAATGAAAGAAATTCAAAATGAACTTTGAAAAATCAAGAGAATGTAACTGTGACAAGGTAAACCACGACAAAACGCTACTGAAATATTCCAACTCTTGCATTTCAACGAAAGAAATCCAAAATGAACTTTGAAAAATCAAGAGAATGTAACTGTGACAAGGTAAACCACGACAAAACACTACTGAAATATTCCAACTCTTGCATTTCAATGAAAGAAAACCGAAATGAACTTTGAAAAATCAAGAGAATGTAACTGTGACAAGGTAAACCACAACAAAACACTACTGAAAGATTCCAACTCTTGCATTTCAACGAAGGAAATTCAAAATGAACTTTGAAAAATCAAGAAAATGTAACTCTGACAAGGTAAACCACGACAAAACACTACTGAAATATTCCAACTCTTGCATTTCAATAAAAGAAATTCAAATGAACTTTGAAAAATCAAGAGAATGTAACTGTGATAAGGTAAACTACACCAAAACACTACTGAAATATTCCAGCTCTTGCATTTCAACGATAGAAATTCAAAATGAATTTTGAAAAATTAAGAGAATGTAACCGTGACAAGGTAAACCACGACAAAACACTACTGAAATATTCCAACTCTTGCATTTCAAAGAAGTAAAACGAAAATGAACTTTGAAAAATCAAGGGAATGTAACTGTGACATGGTAAACCACGACAAAACACTACTGAAATAATCCCACTCTTGCATTTCAACGAAAGAAATCCAAAATGAACTTTGAAAAATCAAGAGAATGTAACTGTGACAAGGTAAACCACGACAAAACACTACTGAAATATTCCAACTCTTGCATTTCAATGAAAGAAAACCGAAATGAACTTTGAAAAATCAAGAGAATGTAACTGTGACAAGGTAAACCACAACAAAACACTACTGAAATATTCCAACTCTTGCATTTCAACGAAGGAAATTCAAAATGAACTTTGAAAAATCAAGAAAATGTAACTCTGACAAGGTAAACCACGACAAAACACTACTGAAATATTCCAACTCTTGCATTTCAATAAAAGAAATTCAAATAAACTTTGAAAAATCAAGAGAATGTAACTGTGATAAGGTAAACTACAACAAAACACTACTGAAATATTCCAGCTCTTGCATTTCAACGATAGAAATTCAAAATGAATTTTGAAAAATTAAGAGAATGTAACTGTGACAAGGTAAACCACGACAAAACACTACTGAAATATTCCAACTCTTGCATTTCAACGAAGGAAAACGAAAATGAACTTTTAAAAATCAAGGGAATGTAACTGTGACATGGTAAACCACGACAAAACACTACTGAAATAATCCCACTCTTGCATTTCAATGAAAGAAATTCAAAATGAACTGTGAAAACTCAAGAGAATGTAATTGTGACAAGGTAAACCACTACAAAACGCTACTGAAATATTCCAACTCTTGCATTTCAACGAAAGAAATCCAAAATGAACTTTGAAAAATCAAGAGAATGTAACTGTGACAAGGTAAACCACGACAAAACACTACTGAAATATTCCAACTCTTGCATTTCAATAAAAGAAATTCAAATAAACTTTGAAAAATCAAGAGAATGTAACTGTGACAAGGTAAACCACGACAAAACACTACTGAAATATTCCAACTCTTGCTTTTCAACAAAAGAAATTCAAAATGAACTTTGAAAAATTAAGAGAATGTAACTGTGACAAGGTAAACCATGACAAAACACTACTGAAATATTCCAACTCTTGTTTTTCAATGAAAGAAATTCAAAATGAACTTTGAAAAATCAAGGGAATGTAACTGTAACATGGTAAACCACGACAAAACACTACTGAAATAATTCCCACTCTTGCATTTCAATGAAAGAAATTCAAAATGAACTTTGTAAAATCAAGAGAATGTAACTGTGACAAGGTAAACCACGACAAAACGCTACTGAAATATTCAAACTCTTGCATTTCAACGAAAGAAATCCAAAATGAACTTTGAAAAATCAAGAGAATGTAACTGTGACAAGGTAAACCATGACAAAACACTACTGAAATATTCCAACTCTTGCATTTCAATGAAAGAAATTCAAAATGAACTTTGAAAAATCAAGAGAATGTAACTGTGACCCTGTAAACCACCGGAAAACACTACTGAAATATTCCAACTCTTGCATTTCAACGAAAGAAATCCAAAATGAACCTTTAAAAATCAAGAGAATGTAAGTGTGGCAAGGTAAACCAAGAGAAAACACTACTGAAATATTTCAACTCTCGCATTTCAATGAAAGAAATTCAAAATGAACTTTGAAAAATCAAGAGAATGTAACTGTGACACTGTAAACCACGAGAAAACACTACTGAAATATTCCAACTCTTGCATTTCAATGAAAGAAATTCAAAATGAACTTTGAAAAATCAAGAAAATGTAACTGTGACAAGATAAACCATGATAAAACACTACTGAAATATTCCAACTCTTGCATTTCAATGAAAGAAATCCAAAATGAACTTTGAATAATCAAGAGAATGTAACTGTGACAAGTTAAACCACGACAAAGCACTAGTGAACTTTGAAAAATCAAGAGAATGTAACTGTGACACTGTAAACCACGAGAAAACACTACTGAAATATTCCAACTCTTGCATTTCAATGAAAGAAATTCAAAATGAACTTTGAAAAATCAAGAAAATGTAACTGTGACAAGGTAAACCAAAACCAAACACTACTGAAATATTCCAACTCTTGCATTTCAACGAAAGAAATTCAAATTGAACTTTGAAAAATCAAGAGAATGTAACTTTGACAAGGTAAACCACGACAAAACACTACTGAAATATTCCAACTCTTGCTTTTCAACGAAAGAAATTCAAAATGAACTTTGAAAAATTAAGAGAATGTAACTGTGACAAGGTAAACCATGACAAAACACTACTGAAATAATTCAACTCTTGCATTTCAACGAGAGAAATCCAAATGAACTTTGAAAAATCAAGAGAATGTAACTGTGATAAGGTAAACCATGACAAAACACTAGTGAAATATTCCAACTCTTGCATTTCAATGAAAGAAATCCAAAATGAACTTTGAAAAATCAAGAAAATGTAAGTGTGACAAGGTAAACCACAACAAAAAACTACTGAAATATTCCAACTTTTGCACTTCAATGAAAGAAATCCAAAATGAACTTTGAAAAATCAAGAGAATGTAAGTATGACAAGGTAAACCACGACAAAGCACTACTGAAATATTCCAACTTTTGCATTTCAATGAAAGAAATCCAAAATGAACTTTGAATAATCAAGAGAATGTAACTGTGACAAGGTAAACCACGACAAAGCACTAGTGAAATATTCCAACTCATGCATTTCAATGACAGAAATCCAAAATGAACTTTGAAAAATCAAGAAAATGTAAGTGTGACAAGGTAAACCATGACAAAACACTACTGAAATATTCCAACTCTTGCATTTCAATGAAAGAAATCCAAAATGAACTTTGAAAAATCAAGAGAATGTAAGTGTGACAAGGTAAACCACATCAAAACACTACTGAAATATTCCAACTCTTGCATTTCAATGAAAGAAATTCAAAATGAACTTTGAAAAATCATGAGGATGTAAGTGTGACAAGGTAAACCACACCAAAACACTACTGAAATATTCCAACTCTTGCATTTCAATGAAAAAAATCCAAAATGAACTTTGAAAAATCAAGGGAATGTAACTGTGACATGGTAAACCACGACAAAACACTACTGAAATAATCCCACTCTTGCATTTCAATGAAAGAAATTCAAAATGAACTTTGAAAAATCATGAGGATGTAAGTGTGACAAGGTAAACCACACCAAAACACTACTGAAATATTCCAACTCTTGCATTTCAAAGAAAGAAATCCAAAATGAACTTTGAAAAATCAAGGGAATGTAACTGTGACATGGTAAACCACGACAAAACACTACTGAAATAATCCCACTCTTGCATTTCAATGAAAGAAATTCAAAATGAACTTTGAAAAATCAAGAGAATGTAACTGTGACAAGGTAAACCACGACAAAACGCTACTGAAATATTCCAACTCTTGCATTTCAACGAAAGAAATCCAAAATGAACTTTGAAAAATCAAGAGAATGTAACTGTGACAAGGTAAACCACGACAAAACACTACTGAAATATTCCAACTCTTGCATTTCAATGAAAGAAAACCGAAATGAACTTTGAAAAATCAAGAGAATGTAACTGTGACAAGGTAAACCACAACAAAACACTACTGAAATATTCCAACTCTTGCATTTCAACGAAGGAAATTCAAAATGAACTTTGAAAAATCAAGAAAATGTAACTCTGACAAGGTAAACCACGACAAAACACTACTGAAATATTCCAACTCTTGCATTTCAATAAAAGAAATTCAAATGAACTTTGAAAAATCAAGAGAATGTAACTGTGATAAGGTAAACTACAACAAAACACTACTGAAATATTCCAGCTCTTGCATTTCAACGATAGAAATTCAAAATGAATTTTGAAAAATTAAGAAAATGTAACTGTGACAAGGTAAACCATGATAAAACACTACTGAAATATTCCAACTCTTGCATTTCAATGAAAGAAATCCAAAATGAACTTTGAATAATCAAGAGAATGTAACTGTGACAAGGTAAACCACGACAAAGCACTAGTGAACTTTGAAAAATCAAGAGAATGTAACTGTGACACTGTAAACCACGAGAAAACACTACTGAAATATTCCAACTCTTGCATTTCAATGAAAGAAATTCAAAATGAACTTTGAAAAATCAAGAAAATGTAACTGTGACAAGGTAAACCAAAACCAAACACTACTGAAATATTCCAACTCTTGCATTTCAACGAAAGAAATTCAAATTGAACTTTGAAAAATCAAGAGAATGTAACTTTGACAAGGTAAACCACGATAAAACACTACTGAAATATTCCAACTCTTGCATTTCAATGAAAGAAATTCAAAATGAACTTTGAAAAATTAAGAGAATGTAACTGTGACAAGGTAAACCATGACAAAACACTACTGAAATAATTCAACTCTTGCATTTCAACGAGAGAAATCCATATGAACTTTGAAAAATCAAGAGAATGTAACTGTGATAAGGTAAACCATGACAAAACACTAGTGAAATATTCCAACTCTTGCATTTCAATGAAAGAAATCCAAAATGAACTTTGAAAAATCAAGAAAATGTAAGTGTGACAAGGTAAACCACAACAAAAAACTACTGAAATATTCCAACTTTTGCGCTTCAATGAAAGAAATCCAAAATGAACTTTGAAAAATCAAGAGAATGTAAGTATGACAAGGTAAACCACGACAAAGCACTACTGAAATATTCCAACTTTTGCATTTCAATGAAAGAAATCCAAAATGAACTTTGAATAATCAAGAGAATGTAACTGTGACAAGGTAAACCACGACAAAGCACTAGTAAAATATTCCAACTCATGCATTTCAATGACAGAAATCCAAAATGAACTTTGAAAAATCAAGAAAATGTAAGTGTGACAAGGTAAACCATGACAAAACACTACTGAAATATTCCAACTCTTACATTTCAATGAAAGAAATCCAAAATGAACTTTGAAAAATCAAGAGAATGTAAGTGTGACAAGGTAAACCACATCAAAACACTACTGAAATATTCGAACTCTTGCATTTCAATGAAAGAAATCCAAAATGAACTTTGAAAAATCATGAGGATGTAAGTGTGACAAGGTAAACCACACCAAAACACTACTGAAATATTCCAACTCTTGCATTTCAATGAAAAAAATCCAAAATGAACTTTGAAAAATCAAGGAATGTAACTGTGACATGGTAAACCACGACAAAACACTACTGAAATAATCCCACTCTTGCATTTCAATGAAAGAAATTCAAAATGAACTTTGAAAAATCATGAGGATGTAAGTGTGACAAGGTAAACCACACCAAAACACTACTGAAATATTCCAACTCTTGCATTTCAAAGAAAGAAATCCAAAATGAACTTTGAAAAATCAAGGGAATGTAACTGTGACATGGTAAACCACGACAAAACACTACTGAAATAATCCCACTCTTGCATTTCAATGAAAGAAATTCAAAATGAACTTTGAAAAATCAAGAGAATGTAACTGTGACAAGGTAAACCACGACAAAACGCTACTGAAATATTCCAACTCTTGCATTTCAACGAAAGAAATCCAAAATGAACTTTGAAAAATCAAGAGAATGTAACTGTGACAAGGTAAACCACGACAAAACACTACTGAAATATTCCAACTCTTGCATTTCAATGAAAGAAAACCGAAATGAACTTTGAAAAATCAAGAGAATGTAACTGTGACAAGGTAAACCACAACAAAACACTACTGAAATATTCCAACTCTTGCATTTCAACGAAGGAAATTCAAAATGAACTTTGAAAAATCAAGAAAATGTAACTCTGACAAGGTAAACTACGACAAAACACTACCGAAATATTCCAACTCTTGCATTTCAATAAAAGAAATTCAAATGAACTTTGAAAAATCAAGAGAATGTAACTGTGATAAGGTACACTACAACAAAACACTACTGAAATATTCCAGCTCTTGCATTTCAACGATAGAAATTCAAAATGAATTTTGAAAAATTAAGAGAATGTAACTGTGACAAGGTAAACCACGACAAAACACTACTGAAATATTCCAACTCTTGCATTTCAACGAAGGAAAACGAAAATGAACTTTGAAAAATCAAGGGAATGTAACTGTGACATGGTAAACCACGACAAAACACTACTGAAATAATCCCACTCTTGCATTTCAATGAAAGAAATCCAAAATGAACTTTGAAAAATCAAGAGAATATAACTGTGACAAGGTAAACCACGACAAAACACTACTGAAATATTCCAACTCTTGCATTTCAATGAAAGAAAACCGAAATGAACTTTGAAAAATCAAGAGAATGTAACTGTGACAAGGTAAACCACAACAAAACACTACTGAAATATTCCAACTCTTGCATTTCAACGAAGGAAATTCAAAATGAACTTTGAAAAATCAAGAAAATGTAACTCTGACAAGGTAAACCACGACAAAACACTACTGAAATATTCCAACTCTTGCATTTCAATAAAAGAAATTCAAATGAACTTTGAAAAATCAAGAGAATGTAACTGTGATAAGGTAAACTACAACAAAACACTACTGAAATATTCCAGCTCTTGCATTTCAACGATAGAAATTCAAAATGAATTTGAAAAATTAAGAGAATGTAACTGTGACAAGGTAAACCACGACAAAACACTACTGAAATATTCCAACTCTTGCATTTCAACGAAGGAAAACGAAAATGAACTTTGAAAAATCAAGGGAATGTAACTGTGACATGGTAAACCACGACAAAACACTACTGAAACAATCCCACTCTTGCATTGAAAGAAATTCAATGAAAGAAATTCAAAATGAACTGTGAAAACTCAAGAGAATGTAACTGTGACAAGGTAAACCACTACAAAACGCTACTGAAATATTCCAACTCTTGCATTTCAACGAAAGAAATCCAAAATGAACTTTGAAAAATCAAGAGAATGTAACTGTGACAAGGTAAACCACGACAAAACACTACTGAAATATTCCAACTCTTGCATTTCAATGAAAGAAATTCAAAAAAACTTCGAAAAATCAAGAGAATGTAACTGTGACAAGGTAAACCACGACAAAACACTACTGAAATATTCCAACTCTTGCATTTCAAAGAAAGAAATTCAAAATGAACTGTGAAAAATCAAGAAAATGTAACTGTGACAAGGTAAACCACAACCAAACACTACTGAAATATTCCAACTCTTGCTTTTCAACAAAAGAAATTCAAAATGAACTTTAAAAAATTAAGAGAATGTAACTGTGATAAGGTAAACCATGACAAAACACTACTGAAATATTCCAACTCTTGCATTTCAATGAAAGAAATTCAAAATGAACTTTGAAAAATCAAGAGAATGTAACTGTGACACTGTAAACCACGACAAAACACTACTGAAATAATTCCCACTCTTGCATTTCAATGAAAGAAATTCAAAATGAACTTTGAAAAATCAAGAGAATGTGACTGTGACAAGGTAAACCATGACTAAACACTACTGAAATATTCCAACTCTTGCATTTCAACGAAAGAAATCCAAAATGAACTTTGAAAAATCAAGAGAATGTAACTGTGACAAGGTAAACCATGACTAAACACTACTGAAATATTCCAACTCTTGCATTTCAATGAAAGAAATTCAAAATGAACTTTGAAAAATCAAGAGAATGTAACTGTGACACTGTAAACCACCGGAAAACACTGCTGAAATATTCCAACTCTTGCATTTCAACGAAAGAAATCCAAAATGAACCTTTAAAAATCGAGAATGTAAGTGTGGCAAGGTAAACCAAGAGAAAACACTACTGAAATATTCCAACTCTCGCATTTCAATGAAAAAAATTCAAAATGAACTTTGAAAAATCAAGAGAATGTAACTGTGACAAGGTAAACCACGACAAAACACTACTGAAATATTCCAACTCTTGCATTTCAACGAAGGAAAACGAAAATGAACTTTGAAAAATCAAGGGAATGTAACTGTGACATGGTAAACCACGACAAAACACTACTGAAATAATCCCACTCTTGCATTTCAATGAAAGAAATTCAAAATGAACTGTGAAAACTCAAGAGAATGTAACTGTGATAAGGTAAACTACAACAAAACACTACTGAAATATTCCAGCTCTTGCATTTCAACGATAGAAATTCAAAATGAATTTTGAAAAATTAAGAGAATGTAACTGTGACAAGGTAAACCACGACAAAACACTACTGAAATATTCCAACTCTTGCATTTCAACGAAGGAAAACGAAAATGAACTTTGAAAAATCAAGGGAATGTAACTGTGACATGGTAAACCACGACAAAACACTACTGAAATAATCCCACTCTTGCATTTCAATGAAAGAAATTCAAAATGAACTGTGAAAACTCAAGAGAATGTAACTGTGACAAGGTAAACCACTACAAAACGCTACTGAAATATTCCAACTCTTGCATTTCAACGAAAGAAATCCAAAATGAACTTTGAAAAATCAAGAGAATGTAACTGTGACAAGGTAAACCACGACAAAACACTACTGAAATATTCCAACTCTTGCATTTCAATGAAAGAAAACCGAAATGAACTTTGAAAAATCAAGAGAATGTAACTGTGACAAGGTAAACCACAACAAAACACTACTGAAATATTCCAACTCTTGCATTTCAACGAAGGAAATTCAAAATGAACTTTGAAAAATCAAGAAAATGTAACTCTGACACACTTACATTCTCTTGATTTTTCAAAGTTCATTTTGAATTTCTTTCATTGAAATGCAAGAGTTGGAATATTTCAGTAGTGTTGAGTCATGGTTTACCTTGTCACAGTTACATTCTCTTGATTTTTCAAAGTTCATTTTGGATTTCTTTCGTTGAAATGCAAGAGTTGGAATATTTCAGTAGCGTTTTGTCGTGGTTTACCTTGTCACAGTTACATTCTCTTGATTTTTCAAAGTTCATTTTGAATTTCTTTTATTGAAATGCAAGATCGGGAATTATTTCAGTAGTGTTTTGTCGTGGTTTACCATGTCACAGTTACATTCCCTTGATTTTTCAAAGTTCATTTTGAATTTCTTTCATTGAAATGCAAGAGTTGGAATATTTCAGTAGTGTTTTGTCATGGTTTACCTTGTCAGAGTTACATTCTCTTAATTTTTCAAAGTTCATTTTGAATTTCTTTTGTTGAAAAGCAAGAGTTGGAATATTTCAGTAGTGTTTGGTTGTGGTTTACCTTGTCACAGTTACATTTTCTTGATTTTTCACAGTTCATTTTGAATTTCTTTCTTTGAAATGCAAGAGTTGGAATATTTCAGTAGTGTTTTGTCGTGGTTTACCTTGTCACAGTTACATTCTCTTAATTTTTCAAAGTTCATTTTGAATTTCTTTCGTTGAAAAGCAAGAGTTGGAATATTTCAGTAGTGTTTTGTCGTGGTTTACCTTGTCACAGTTACATTCTCTTGATTTTTCGAAGTTTTTTTTGAATTTCTTTCGTTGAAATGCAAGAGTTGGAATATTTCAGTAGTGTTTTGTCGTGGTTTACCTTGTCACAGTTACATTCTCTTAATTTTTCAAAGTTCATTTTGAATTTCTTTCGTTGAAAAGCAAGAGTTGGAATATTTCAGTAGTGTTTTGTCGTGGTTTACCTTGTCAAAGTTACATTCTCTTGATTTTTCAAAGTTCATTTTGAATTTCTTTCATTGAAATGCAAGAGTTGGAATATTTCAGTAGTGTTTTGTCATGGTTTACCTTGTCACAGTTACATTCTCTTAATTTTTCAAAGTTCAGTTTGAATTTCTTTTGTTGAAAAGCAAGACATAATTTCACTTTATCGAATTCCATTTAGGTTGCCGTATATGGTGTACCCACAGTATTTCCATACACTTATTAGCCCAGAAACCTGTCTGGTTGGCCCAGAAACCTGTCTGGTTGGCCAAGAAAACTGTCTGGTAGGTTTTGTATAGTTGAAATCAACACTATCATTACTTTCTTATGCAATTCCAATATGGACTTAAGTTTCACATTTGAGCCAGAGAATTGTATTTTCCATAATTTTCTAACAACAAACTAGATTTTACGGTCAAAAACCCCTGTTAGCTCAGATTTTACAGAAATAGTTTATTTTTCGATCCAAAAATGGACTTAAGTTTCACATTTGAAAGCTACGATCGTAATGAATGATACTTGTTATCAGAAAAAATGTCAATTGCCAAAAAAAAATGGGGAGGGGGGAGGGGGCCCCAAAAAGTTAGAGGGAGGGGGCGGCCTTCGAGTTTGGGGATAGGGGACCTATGGAGGGTTGATGTCTCTGCTGGTTAGGGTCATTCGTGCTTATGATCCTTGATGGTTCGTACTCACATTTACCTTACTACTTGATTTGCAAGGATTTCTATGGTTTGTTCTGAATTTTTTTATTAAAATTATTTTCTTGCCATCTACATCTCTCTTAGTATCAACATTTTAGTATACTATAACGTTGGACCCTATTTTAAACTGACAACACTGTTCAAACAAAACTTGTGTATTATACAGAACACATAGAAGAAGTAAAGCTAGGTCAACTCACAATGTCATTCTATCATCATTAACCATTTTCATTGATTGATGTTGTCTCAAATTTATAACAAATTGCCTGAGTTAACAACCCCGAGGGGTTACCTTAACTGATAATTAGTTTAACCCTTTTTTTTCTTTTTTTTCCACCTTCATATAATCCAATTCGCATCTTCTACTGATGTCCTTGTAAACTCCAATGTCTTCATTTATAACTACTTAATCGCTTAGAGCTTGTATAAAATGCTGAACGCCTTCATTTACTGTTTTTTTTTTTACATAGGCAAGGTAAGTATTGATGACCTCATCGATGTCGAAATCTCAAAGCCATTCATTATCGCTAAATTCTCCATAATTGAATATCCAGAGCAAATAATCTATTTTACTCCTTGAACGAGTTATTCAAACTGTGAAATGCTACAACACGACAGTCTATTTTCCAGGCAAAATATTTGAATTCCTTTTATTCAAATCCAATCACCAATCAAGTTATCAAAAAATATTTGAATATATTAAGTTATAGGCAATACTGATTTAGAAAAACTAGAATAGTGACATAATTTCACTTTATCGAGCCTCAAATTCCATTTAGGTTGCCGTATATGGTGTATCCACAGTATTTCCATACACCTATTAGCCCAGAAACCTGTCTGGTTGGCCCAGAAACCTGTTTGTCCCGTTTCATGTACCGATCATATTGTATACACTATTTTCTTGTCCCTTTTCAATCTAGAAATCTGGCCTACATAACTTATGTCAGAAACCTGTCCTTCATAACATATTACGCAATTCCAAATATCACAGGATGGAACATGGCGTCCTAGAAGTATAACTTAGATCTCTACTTAGATTTATGTTTTTTTCATCAGTATCATCAATTAAGGTTTGTTTAAAAATAAATAGATGTTAGTGAATTAAGGCACAATTTATTTTAGAAAAATTTGCAATAAATCTAAGGATTTAAGAAGGTTGTCTCGAAGCTTGTAATAATAACATATATTAATAGCAACTCAAATCCAACATACTCGAGAATATCCTATAGACGAAAATGATGTGGCCTACAAGGGAGAACACCAATTTTTGAATATGAATAATTAGTGCATTTTCCCAAGTGGAGTAACTAGAGAAACAAAGAGATATTGCCATGTATTGCAATTATTACTACCAGATCCAAGTTTTCTATTAGGTATATTGGCCCTGAAGTCTGGAACAGGCTTCCGGCAGAAGTAAAACGTAAGAAGGCGCTTGAAGAATTCCGGACTGTTTTGCGATGTAATTTTTAAGCAGTATTGTAGAAATGGATTGAGTGATTGATTTGGGAGTGAGTATGCGCGTGTGAGCATTAAAAGAGAAATTGATCAGTGTGTTGATTGAGGTGAGTGCCGGTATGTGTAAGGAAGCATGATGCATTATAGAGTATGATTGCGGGATTCCTTTAAGTTTTCTATAAATATATTATTTTTAGAATTGTTAACTAGATGTTTAGTAGGGGTGGAGGAGGGGAGGAGGATTCAGCGTTTTTTTTTTAATTTTTCCGAGGAAGTGTATTAGTAGTTGAATTGTACTTTTTTTGGGTCGTCCCCAAAAAATTGATAGTAAAAGGAAATGTTTAGCTTTGTTAGTATGGAGATTTCAGTGGGTCTTTTTTTGTATGTGTAACCCATTTGTTAATAAAAAATATTTTAAAGTTTTTTTTTGCAAGGAGTTTTTTCCACAATGTCATATCTACCTCAAGTGTTTACAATATTTCACCGTTTATAATCCTTGTTTTAAATAAGAATGTAAACTATGCCTCCGGTGCCATGGCTACGAGAAAAGTGTCGCAAAATACTCAGACCTATGGATAAGATGTTGTGGAGCAACATCGGCGACAATAGGCTTGTATTTGAACCCTCTAAAGGCGCATAAGACTTCTGATTCCTATTTCCGTCAATATTTCAACCAAATTAAGTTGAGAACATAAAAAACCATGACAGGTGTTGTTTTCCAGATTTTGTTAATGAATTCTGCCACACACCACTTGTTCATGCCAATAAAAAGAGGTTTTAAAATTGTTACTACCCCTTCCTCTGCAAGGGTTGGATCAGATTCAGACCATAGGGATAAGTAACTACCCCTTCCTCTGCAAGGGTTGGATCAGATTCAGAACATAGGGATACATTACTATGAGCATAGCTCTTGTTCACCACCAAGTTTGGTTTGGATCCTGGTACAACGCCTTATTTAAGGACCCGTCTTCCTTCTTCTCTGGAATCAATCCTTGACTCTGATTCAATTAAGAGCTAATATCTGCTAAGATATGTCAACGCCTTCTGGTAATATTTTAATGACAAGAATTAACTGACCCTACTCCCCCACAGGGTTCAGAGTGACTACATACCCCAAAAAGGCACTACTAGGACACTTGCTCTTATTAACCACCAAGTTTGGCTGAAATTGACAACCCATGCTGGTAGATCTCATAGATAAAACTTTTTTAGTTTACTTCGTGGGCCAAGATTTACATGAATATGAAAGTTCAAAAGTAAAATCACAATCGAAAATTGCTTTCAGGCTAAACATCGGAATTTTGGAGTATCAAATTGACGTCCCAGAATTATTTCCTCGAAAGCTAGAAGAAATAAGGAGTTTTCAATCTCCTGCATCGAAGAAATAATTAAATGGCATTATCGTTGACAAGTTAAAATTTGAAATTAGCACAATTTCGTTTTCTTCTTAATTACACTATTTATCAGACTAGAAAAAAATCATTTTTTTTTCTGGAAAATTGATAGAAAATTTGCAAACTTCAGATAAACTTCTATCGTAATGCTTACCCGTTTATTTACTTTCTTTTGAGCTAAAGAGTTAAATGGCACGTTTGCTCCATTCAGCATTTACGACTTGAGCTCACCACTCACTCTACTTGAACTCTATCTATCTATCATACGTGCAAGGCAATTTCAATCCATGTTTTACCAATAGATACATCAAAAGAATTAGATTTTAATGCTGATTTCAAATATATAAGTTTCATCAAGTTTAGTCTTACACATCAAAAGTTACGTGCCTGAGAAAATTTGCCTGATTTTCTAAAAAAAAGCGGTAAACACCCCCTAAAAGTTACATAAACTTAATGAAAATCGCACCATCAGATTTAGGGTATCAGAGAACCCTACTGTAGAGTTTTTAAGCTCCTATCTGCAAAAATGTGGAATTTTGTATTTTTTTTTTACCAGCAGGAAAATCACAAATGCGTGTTTATTTGTTTTTTTTCCCCAGAGGTGATCGTATCGACCCAGTGGTCCTAGAATATCGTGCGAGGGCTCATTCGAACGGAAATTAAAAGTTCTAGTGCTCTTTTTAAGTGACAAAACAAGGAGGGCAACTAGGCCCCCTCCCACGCTCATTTTTTCCTAAAGTCAGCCAATCAAAATTTTGAGAGAGCCATTTTGTTCAGAATGGTCGAAAATATAATAAATATGTCTTTTAGGATGACTTAATCCCCCAAAGTCCCCGGGGAGAGGGCTGAAAGTTATAAACTTTACCCAATGTTTACATATAGTATTGGTTATTGGGAAGTATACAGACATGTTCAGGGGGGATTTTTTATGGTAGTGGGGGGAATGGGGGGTATGTGGGAGGATCTTTCCATGGAGGAAGTTGTCATGGGGGAGGGGACATTGCTGTGAAGGGGGCGCCGGATTTCACAGCATTATTTAAAAAAGATCAGAAATAAAAAAAGTTTTTCAACTGAAAGTGGGGAGCAACATCAAAACTTAAAACGAACAGAAACTATTACGTATATGATTGGGTTCGCCCCCTAGTTAATACCTCGCTCTTTAAGCCAAATATTTTTAAAACTTTCATAAGAGCTATTTATTCTAATTAACGGCCTTTGTGGTTAAGGGGCCATTTTTAAAGAATTGGAACAAAATTCAAACTTTAGCGTAAAGAGCGAGGTATTGACTAGGGGGCGAGCCCCCTAATATACGTACTAAAAATATATGAATATAGAAGTTCGTTACATAAGTTAATTCGTAAGTTACGTATATTTATTACTAATAAAAACGTTCGTTAATAAAATTAAACAACTTTCGAGAGAGCCATTTAACCAAATAAAAGTAAAATTAATATGCAAATTTTGTTTTAATTATTAATGTACGGTGACCCTGCATTACCGCACATTACCGTTTGATTTGGTGAACCAAATCAAAACCTGCATTAATTCTGAAACGTTCAAAAATTAAACTAAAAAAAAAACAAGTTTTTAACTGAAAGTAAGGAGCGACATGAAAACTTGAAACGAACGGAAATTATTCCGTATATGAAAGGGGCTGTCCCCTCCTCAACTCCTAGATCTTTACGCTAAAGTTTGAATCTGTCTCACAACTTTATTTTTTAAAACAATAAAAAACTTTTGCGTAAAGAGCGAGGCGTTGAGGAGGGGACAGCCCCTTTCATATACGGAATAATTTCTTTTCGTTTTAAGTTTTAATGTCGCTCCTTACTTTCAGTTAAAAAACTTGTTTTTTTTTAATTTAATAAGTTAAAGCTTCATTATATAAATAACTATGAAAAGTTACTAAACTACAGAAATTGAAGTTCTAAGAACGGGACATAAGTTCTGAAGTAGCAGCACTTTTTCACCTAAATCCAATATACATTGAATAAAAGTTTATATTTGGATTATCCGTATTTTCTGATTTTCCTTTGACCCCACTACAAGGCTATTGCTTATAATAAAGATTATCAGTGCCATTAAAAGTTTCCAGAAAGGAGCCAATTAAAATCAAAAAGTTCAATCTCTATTTATGATGACAATGATCTTAATATAGCATTCAGCAGGTCAGCTAAAAGATCAAAATAAAGTTCTGAAACTAATTGTACCGCAGCCTATTTAGGCTTTGAAACCAAAAGCTGGAGGAAAAAAATCATTGGAATCCAGTTGTAATTTTGAAATTTGCTAAAAAAAAAATTTAGAAAGTAGAGATTTCCAGTTTCATTTAATTTTTTTCAGTTTCAAACTTATCCTTCCTCTCCCAGATTTAAGTTAATGAGAACATGCCCGTTACATCTGTTAGTTTGATTATCCATCATTGTCCGGGCAAAAGAACTCACTTGATTTGTAATTGATTTGTTTCTTTTATGCTTAAAATCACCTTCTAAAAAAGTCACAGTCCATTTAAATACTGTGACTTAGTTTAATTTTATAAGCAGCGATTTTGTTGAATATTTTTACTTAGACTCCAACCTTCGTTTTCTCAAGTTTTCAGTGAGTTATGTTAATTTTTAACTTTTCGGCCCTCGATCAGCAATACTCCTATGAGAAAACTACCATACACAAATTACAAGTTCATAGACGTATTAATTATAATAGGCTACACACAAAATAGGTATTAACGCGTTTTAACGCTTTTTAGCACGACACCTAGGGTGTCATTCCGGAGCTTTCTCGATTTTTACACGAATTAATTTAAAAAACTTTTCCACAAAATAAGTTTTTCAATGAAAAGTAAAGAACTCCATTAAACAAAAAAGAACAAAAATAAAATCAAATAATCTTCCAAGCGTGAAACTACCACAAATCAGCATTGATAAATAGATGAAACCCAAAACGAACAGAAATTACAATAATTAACCGAGTCAAACTCAAAACGAGCAGAAATTAACATAAGTTGGGCGCAAAACCCCTATGCCTTCCCAAGGCCAGAACAAAATTTGCATTTTATTGAAAAAATATAAACGTTTTTACTTTTATAACTTTAATAAATAAAATAATATTAACATTTTGATTACTAAATATCAGTATATGTATATTAAACTGACAATGCACATTCATTTGTATTTTTTCAGTAAAGTGCAAATTTTGTTCTGGCCTTGGGAAGGCATAGGGTGATTTTATTTTTGCTCATTTTTGGTTTAATGGAGTTCTTTACTTTTCTTTGAAAAACTTATTTTTGGGGAAAAGTTTTCAATTAATTTCTGTTCGTTTTATATTGACATAGTCTTTTCAGGGAAAAAGAAAATAACAGTTTAAATCTTTTTGTTTTTTAAGACTTTATAGTTAGGCCTGCTATTTGTATGCTGGAGAAAAATTTTCAGCAATTTTTAACAAAGTACACCCTTTAAAAAATCTGGACACAAATAGTACTGTTTAATTTAGTTTCATACCTCCTCTAGTTGACCTGAAATGGAAAACTTGATACCATTCGCAAAAAAAATCTGTTTACTTTCTTTGATAGCTTGGATACACTTACGCTATTTTGATTTGGTTAAATTTTAAGAGCAGAAATGGGAGGGTTGGCGTGGGAGGGTGGGCGTGGGAGGGTGGGCGTGGGAGGGTGGGCGTGGGAGGGTGGGCGTGGGAGGGTGGGCGTGGGAGGGTGGGAGTGGAAGTTGGATTAGTTGCCCTCAAATCACTTTCGACTATTAAAAAGGGCATCAGCCCTTTCTATTTTCAATCGAATGAGCCTTTTTAAAGTTTCTACGACAAAGCCTTCTATAAGAATCTTATATGCCCCAGGGCGTAACTTACAACCCTTGCCATAAGGGCTGTTGGGGACTGTCCTCAAAAACATAATTTTTATCTGGAAATCAACTACGCTGAGCAAAATGGCCATCTCAAAATTTTGATTGGATATGTTTCGGGAAATGGCGGGCGTCGAAGGGGTGTTAGTCGCCTTCCAATCACTTTCGACTATTAAAAAGGGCACAAGCCACTCCAATTTCCAAATGAATGAGCGCTTTTCGAAGTTTCTACGACAACTTCTTCGATTCTAAGTGCCCTGCTCTAAAGGAAAAAACTAATAAATAATACATTGTGCCAACATTAATTCATTTTTGGGGTTTTTGTGAAAATTAAATGATCTGAGGGAGGAAGTTTGTCCGGGGTGGAATACAAGGGAGGAACAGGTGAATATGGTTAATCTTAATGAAATATAACCTTCATATAACCTTTAGTTTATATAATAATATAATGGGATCTATATATTTGTACATTAGGGGGGGGGAGGTGGGGGTAAAGTACTTGGACAGCACCCTTAACATAACCTACCCCCCCCCCCCTAATGCGCCAATATTTAGCCCAAATTATACAAGTCCAATGCATTCTGTCTAAGTCCAAAGCATTGTATCACCCGTCTTTGTTGCTATGAAACCGGTTTTCAGAGATCTAATTTAAGCGTAATTCTTGAGTGTGTTCCGTAAAATTACCGAGTACCGAAATGTAATTTGCAATTTGCTAAAAAATAAAAAAAAAACGACATTACCAGTTTCATTTAAAACGGTCAAAATTTACTACAAATTTCTGCATTTAGATTCAACTCTTTGACCATGCAACACTTTTTTATGAAGACCAGCAATACCTTTGCTGAATCCTACTCCTATTATTCATATGCTTTAATTTTCTTATGACACGAAGAAATGACGGTACCTGTCTGTTAAGCCGAACATCCTCAAGAAGTGAAGTTAGGTAAATCCTAATGAAATATACCAAAACATGATGATAATATAATATTTTAGAAACAAAATTATGGAAACTACGACAAAGAATTATGGATAGCAGGGAGCGCAGAAGACATTATATCAAATACCTAACCTAGCCCAGTCTAACCAAACCTAACTTAACCCAACCCCTAGCCATCTCTAAATAGTAAATATTTAATTAAGATATAACTACATCGTAGTTTCTCACTCAAAATGAGCAAGTCATAACCGATTCAAACCTGTTCTGTTAGATCTTTGATAGCGTAATTCTTGAGGATGTTCTGTTTAACAGACAAGTACCGAAATGACATAGTGAAACTAAGCCACTTACCAATCTTATCATCCGGAGGACAGTCAGATTGAGAAATTGATCTTCCACTCATCATTCTTCTATCCATTCCACCATTAGAAGCTCCAGATTGCATTACCTCCCTAGAAGGGTTAATAGGAGAAGGTGTTAGGGGGTTATTAGCTACAGTTACAGCATCAAGTTTTAAGCTATTAGTACTTCTATCTGGGTGAAATTCTAAATACTGCATATTTTCATTAATACTAACTACAGAGTCAGCCCGAACTCGACGGGCCTTAGGTACGTCATTACTATCCGTACTGTCCATATTTTTCGACTCATCAAGTTTTGTACTGTGTTTGTCCGATTTTATGATTTTAGTAGCCACTTCTGGAGAGAAGACATCATCAGAAGTATCTAAACTATCATCTGCCCAGTAATAAGGCGTTTCGTCACTTTCTTTTCGTAGATTTTTCTTGCTTCTCGGGGATTTGTCACGGATTACACGTCGTGCTTCAACCGGTGGCAGTTTGACCCGCGGCACTTCAAATTCGTCGATTCGCCCTTCTTCAGCTTTTGCTTGCCTTTGGACCTTTTGTACTTTACATCCTTCCACAATTTTTGGGTCTTTTTGGAATCGGCTAGTATGACTTAAGGGAGAATGCTTTTCTGCTCCCGAAAAAATACCACTTTCATCACTACTTCTTTCACGTTTAGCTTTTGACAAAAATACATTTTTGTTTGAAGGATCAACGTCTTTTCTCGGACCTCCGGCCAATTTACGTTCTTGTTCGTAGTATTTTATATAATCACAGCTGTATTCTTTTCTGTTTTTATGTATACCTGTTGGATACGATTCCTTCTTATGAGCTATCCTTTCTTTCTGGATAGGATTACTATGTTGAACAATATTACGGACTCGAGACCGGTCTTCTATCATAGTTACAGCTCGGGAAAGCCGTCTATCTTTGGTTTCATATGGTTGAACAGCATCACCATTCAAACCGAAAATAATTATCTTTTCTTCTTGAGTTTTGAAGTTTTGAAAATTTTCTTCAATAAAGTGTATATTTGGTAGCTTTCTCACCTTCTTTTGACCTCGTCGGTCATCAACAGGAGATGAATTAGATGAACTATTTTCTGACTTGTACTTTTTTTTATATCCCTGATCATGGTTGATCATCACGTTGCGAAGATCACCCCTTTTTAAGTACAATTGCGTCTCAATGTGTGAAAGATCTTTTCCAAAGCTACTGAAACCGCTTCCTTGAAGCGAATCATAATCTGCAAAACTCGACTGAAAATTATTAGGACGCTTTTGCAAAGAAGCACAGGGGGTTTCAGAAACTGTTTTACTCAAGTCCACAGCAAAAAAACCATTACTCTGATTTCTACTTACCAAAGTGAGCAAAAGCATGAAAAAAAGTTTAAATTAAGTAAATTGTAAACAGATACAGAAAAATAGTCGCAATCTCAAGAAACAAAAGTGAAGATGGAATTAAAAAAAAATTAAAAGGATAAGAATAGAATAAAAATTAAATTTTAATTTTTAAGAAAATTAAAATTTTTGGGCTAAATACCTTAAATACATTTCTCTAGGCTTTGAGATCTCCACTGTCCCAAAATAATCTATAAAAAAACATGTTTAAGTAGAAAATTGCTGTCCATTGTAAATTTTGTGTTTTGAATGTTTGCATTCGCTTTTGTCCAACTCCTAAACCCTCCAAAAAAATTTTAATATTCAGGTGCGATGTTATTTCAGTCTACAGAAGATAATAAAAAAAAATGAGGTCTCATTAGAGCATTGTTTAAGATACATAACGAGGTTCTGCTGTTAAATACCTATAGCTATCAAGATTTTTTACACATCTCCATCAGTGTCACACGGAAGGGGGGGGGGATAGGTTGTATAGGTCGCACAAAATAGGTAATTAAGCCTATTTTCCTTGTTCGATTTAGAGACATTTTTGGAAGACGAAAAGATCCGAGCAAAAAAGACTACGCCGAACTTTTAAATTTAAGAAAACTTCAAATTCTAAAATACAATGAAGATATTTTATAGAATAATAATTATATATAATGAATTATCTTCAAATCATAATGATTGTAATTTTTCTGATATCAAGGAGAAAAGCATTCTGACAGTTCCGTCGGTACCTGCTTTACCTTCCACAATGGTTCTTTACTAGGTTCCAGCTAAAAAAAAGCTGAAAGCCAAATGCTTTTTCCTGTGAGGGATATATATACAAAATTGATATGACGGAAATAAATACATTTTATCTGAAACCTACCCAAAAATGATTAATACGAAAATTCAAACAAGAAGCACAAGTAAAAATTAAACAATATATCAATTGAGATTAAACAATAAATCAAATCAAATAAACCTTAATTCAACTAGTTTTATTTAATTTAATTAATATGACTTAATTAAAATGAATTAAATACATAAAATAAATATTAAACAGCATTTTTAATTAAAAATTAAATGATATTTCAGAATATGTTAAATTTGGAGAAAAATTCCTCTTAAAAACCGTTGTGGCAAAAACTTTGGTTTTTGGTGGTGGTTAGGGTAATAAAATAAAAATCATGCTTACCCTCTTCGAGCACTGCTATTCATTGGCCTTTCAGACTGAGTTGACAGAGCACTCATCCCACTAACAACACTTTCAATATCGCTATCAACAATACCTTCTCTGTCAGGTGATAAAAGTCCACCCGACTTTCTTAATCTATCATCTTGAACATAACCTCTATATCGAGTACCTCTTTCATAGCCCAACAAGTCATTATCACTGTGTCCGCTATAAAGTCTTGCTGAATTGGGACCTGGAATAATTGTATTTTATATTAGACGATACGTTTGAGAAAGGAAGAAAGATATAAAGTTAAACTGAGTGAAAAACTTAGTCTAAATACGATTTTTTCGGATTTTTCATGTCTATAGACTACAATGACAAGATGTAAATAAGTATAAAATAAAATTGTATTTTATGTATAATGGGACACGCAATACCTTCCTAATTTGACGTTACAACCTAAGCTGACCCACATTTAGTAGTTCTAAAACTTCTTAATTGGCAAAAAACTAAAGCTTTAGTTGTAACACATGAAATCGCAAGTATGCTAATTAATACGGGTTTTTTGAAGCAATTGTATTTTGTTGTATTCTTTTTTTCTTAGAATCTTTTATTTTGAATCATTGTTGACTAAACTAAGAGGTTAAAGTATGTCTTTCATATTTTTAGCTGTAATGCAACGGAGGGGGGGGGGGGGTTGAGGGACATAACATCAAAATTGAGATCTACAGTGGTCCTATAACATTGAACAAATCAAACTAAAAATTAACTTTTTAGCTATTTAGTTAATTCTTAGGTAAAAGATACAGATTAGGAAGAATTTTGAGCTTTTTCCCAACAAAAGTAATCTAAGCCTTTCTTTTTTCCCCAAGTCAATTATTCCCATGACTTCTGGTTGTAAAGTGGCTAAGTAAAGTAAGAATGAGTAAAATAACAAATTGGTAAGATGAGCTAAAAAGGATTATTACTCGGAAATGTTTGAGTTAAGTAGTGGTAGGTCTTTGAAGAGTCGGTAAGTAATTCGGTCGATAATTGGAAGAACTGATAAGGCTCGATGGGGAAGTGAATAATACCAGGCAGATTTTAATGAAAAATTGGCTGACTATTTTTCTAAGGCTGGTAAGGAAATTAGACTGTCAGTAAGTATACATGAAAATGAAGGGTCCTTTCATCAGTATACTGGGCCAACTAGTGAAATAAGTATATGGCTGCAGAAGACGAATGAATTCTAATATAGAATTTTCCTCATCCGTTCACAATTGCAAAAATAGAGCCAATTTAAGTCAGGTGTCCAAGACAAAAAGATCCTAGCAATTATAGACCAATTTCAATGCTTCCCATTATAGCTAGAGTAATAGATTTTTGTCTTTAAGAATCAATTTGGTTTCAAAAAGAAGCATTCTACAGAGCATGCAGTACAATTTCTAACAACGTTGGTTAATGATGACCTTGATAAATATCTTAAAGTTGTAAGTTAATTTTTGGACATTTTAAAGGCATTTGATTCTGTTGGCCATGAAATTCTATTGTGTAATTGGATAAAGTCAGCATAAGACGTTGAGGAGCTCTAAATCTGTTGAGGTCTTATCTAAGTGATAGGAAATTAGTTTGGATGATGGAAATCAAGCTACGCAAGAATATTATGTTGAGTCTGGAGTCCCAAAGGGATCTCCCCTTGGTCCACTGTTATTTGTTGCATATATTAATGATCTTTTTGGAGTTTTATCTAATATTGTTGATTCGGTAAATAGTGAAGACCTAAATGTGATCCCTGTGAAAGCACTAGTTTTATTTGCTAATGGCACTAATCTGACGGTACGTGTGAGAATTGAGAAAGAGCTGGTCCATGCAGTTGAGTATGATATAAGTTTGATTGAGAAGTGGACTAGGTTAAATAAGTTGAAAATAAACTTCAAGAAGTCAAATTTTGTGTTGTTTGCCCGTTCTGAAATGTATTATCCTTGGATAGACAAGTTGAGATGTGGAAATTCAATTATTAATCGAGTGCATTCGACTAGGTATTTAGGCATTATTTTGGATGAAACGCTTAGTTTTTGTGGTCAAATAAATTATATAGCATCTAAAACTGGCCGTAATGTTGGAATTATTAGGAAGTTAAAGCACATTTGTCCAAAATTTGTCCTTAGACTTTTGTATTTTCACTTGTCCATTGTTACCTTTTATATTGTTATTCAGCATGGTTTTCAACTTTTTATCTTAAAAACCTTAGAGCCTTGAAGAATTCTGCCATTAGGTAATTAAAACTCGATATTCTTCCTCTTGCAGGCATATTCTTTTTTTATCGATCGATGTTAATGTTTGAGATTTTATCTTAAAAACCATAGAGCCTTGGAGAATTCTGCCATTAGGTAATTAAAACTCGATATTCTTCCTCTTGCAGGCATATTCTTTTTTTATCGATCGATGTTAATGTTTGAGATTTTATCTTAAAAACCTTAGAGCCTTGGAGAATTCTGCCATTAGGTAATTAAAACTTGATATTCTTCCTCTTGCAGGCATATTCTTTTTTTATCGATCGATGTTAATGTTTGAGATTTTATCTTAAAAACCTTAGAGCCTTGGAGAATTCTGCCATTAGGTAATTAAAACTCGATATTCTTCCTCTTGCAGGCATATTCTTTTTTTATCGATCGATGTTAATGTTTGAGATTTTATCTTAAAAACCTTAGAGCCTTGGAGAATTCTGCCATTAGGTAATTAAAACTCGATATTCTTCCTCTTGCAGGCATATTCTTTTTTTATCGATCGATGTTAATGTTTGAGATTTTATCTTAAAAACCTTAGAGCCTTGGAGAATTTTGCCATTAGGTAATTAAAACTCGATATTATTCCTCTTGCAGGCATATTCTTTTTTTATCGATCGATGTTAATGTTTGAGATTTTATCTTAAAAACCTTAGAGCCTTGGAGAATTCTGCCATTAGGTAATTAAAACTCGATATTCTTCCTCTTGCAGGCATATTCTTTTTTTATCGATCGATGTTAATGTTTGAGATTTTATCTTAAAAACCTTAGAGCCTTGGAGAATTCTGCCATTAGGTAATTAAAACTCGATATTCTTCCTCTTGCAGGCATATTCTTTTTTTATCGATCGATGTTAATGTTTGAGATTTTATCTTAAAAACCTTAGAGCCTTGGAGAATTCTGCCATTAGGTAATTAAAACTCGATATTCTTCCTCTTGCAGGCATATTCTTTTTTTATCGATCGATGTTAATGTTTGAGATTTTATCTTAAAAACCTTAGAGCCTTGGAGAATTCTGCCATTAGGTAATTAAAACTCGATATTCTTCCTCTTGCAGGCATATTCTTTTTTTATCGATCGATGTTAATGTTTGAGATTTTATCTTAAAAACCTTAGAGCCTTGGAGAATTCTGCCATTAGGTAATTAAAACTCGATATTCTTCCTCTTGCAGGCATATTCTTTTTTTATCGATCGATGTTAATGTTTGAGATTTTATCTTAAAAACCTTAGAGCCTTGGAGAATTCTGCCATTAGGTAATTAAAACTCGATATTCTTCCTCTTGCAGGCATATTCTTTTTTTATCGATCGATGTTAATGTTTGAGATTTTATCTTAAAAACCTTAGAGCCTTGGAGAATTCTGCCATTAGGTAATTAAAACTCGATATTCTTCCTCTTGCAGGCATATTCTTTTTTTATCGATCGATGTTAATGTTTGAGATTTTATCTTAAAAACCTTAGAGCCTTGGAGAATTCTGCCATTAGGTAATTAAAACTCGATATTCTTCCTCTTGCAGGCATATTCTTTTTTTATCGATCGATGTTAATGTTTGAGATTTTATCTTAAAAACCTTAGAGCCTTGGAGAATTTTGCCATTAGGTAATTAAAACTCGATATTCTTCCTCTTGCAGGCATATTCTTTTTTTATCGATCGATGTTAATGTTTGAGATTTTATCTTAAAAACCTTAGAGCCTTGGAGAATTCTGCCATTAGGTAATTAAAACTTGATATTCTTCCTCTTGCAGGCATATTCTTTTTTTATCGATCGATGTTAATGTTTGAGATTTTATCTTAAAAACCTTAGAGCCTTGGAGAATTCTGCCATTAGGTAATTAAAACTCGATATTCTTCCTCTTGCAGGCATATTCTTTTTTTATCGATCGATGTTAATGTTTGAGATTTTATCTTAAAAACCTTAGAGCCTTGGAGAATTCTGCCATTAGGTAATTAAAACTCGATATTCTTCCTCTTGCAGGCATATTCTTTTTTTATCGATCGATGTTAATGTTTGAGATTTTATCTTAAAAACCTTAGAGCCTTGGAGAATTCTGCCATTAGGTAATTAAAACTCGATATTCTTCCTCTTGCAGGCATATTCTTTTTTTATCGATCGATGTTAATGTTTGAGATTTTATCTTAAAAACCTTAGAGCCTTGGAGAATTTTGCCATTAGGTAATTAAAACTCGATATTATTCCTCTTGCAGGCATATTCTTTTTTTATCGATCGATGTTAATGTTTGAGATTTTATCTTAAAAACCTTAGAGCCTTGGAGAATTCTGCCATTAGGTAATTAAAACTCGATATTCTTCCTCTTGCAGGCATATTCTTTTTTTATCGATCGATGTTAATGTTTGAGATTTATCTTAAAACCTTAGAGCCTTGGAGAATTCTGCCATTAGGTAATTAAAACTCGATATTCTTCCTCTTGCAGGCATATTCTTTTTTTATCGATCGATGTTAATGTTTGAGATTTTATCTTAAAAACCTTAGAGCCTTGGAGAATTCTGCCATTAGGTAATTAAAACTCGATATTCTTCCTCTTGCAGGCATATTCTTTTTTTATCGATCGATTTTAATGTTTGAGATTTTATCTTAAAAACCTTAGAGCCCTGGAGAATTTTGCCATTAGGTAATTAAAACTCGATATTCTTCCTCTTGCAGGCATATTCTTTTTTTATCGATCGATGTTAATGTTTGAGATTTTATCTTAAAAACCTTAGAGCCTTGGAGAATTCTGCCATTAGGTAATTAAAACTCGATATTCTTCCTCTTGCAGGCATATTCTTTTTTTATCGATCGATGTTAATGTTTGAGATTTTATCTTAAAAACCTTAGAGCCTTGGAGAATTCTGCCATTAGGTAATTAAAACTCGATATTCTTCCTCTTGCAGGCATATTCTTTTTTTATCGATCGATGTTAATGTTTGAGATTTTATCTTAAAAACCTTAGAGCCTTGGAGAATTCTGCCATTAGGTAATTAAAACTCGATATTCTTCCTCTTGCAGGCATATTCTTTTTTTATCGATCGATGTTAATGTTTGAGATTTTATCTTAAAAACCTTAGAGCCTTGGAGAATTCTGCCATTAGGTAATTAAAACTCGATATTCTTCCTCTTGCACGCATATTCTTTTTTTATCGATCGATGTTAATGTTTGAGATTTTATCTTAAAAACCTTAGAGCCTTGGAGAATTTTGCCATTAGGTAATTAAAACTCGATATTCTTCCTCTTGCAGGCATATTCTTTTTTTATCGATCGATGTTAATGTTTGAGATTTTATCTTAAAAACCTTAGAGCCTTGGAGAATTCTGCCATTAGGTAATTAAAACTCGATATTCTTCCTCTTGCAGGCATATTCTTTTTTTATCGATCGATGTTAATGTTTGAGATTTTATCTTAAAAACCTTAGAGCCTAGGAGAATTCTGCCATTAGGTAATTAAAACTCGATATTCTTCCTCTTGCAGGCATATTCTTTTTTTATCGATCGATGTTAATGTTTGAAGTTTTATCTTAAAAACCTTAGAGCCTTGGAGAATTCTGCCATTAGGTAATTAAAACTCGATATTCTTCCTCTTGCAGGCATATTCTTTTTTTATCGATCGATGTTAATGTTTGAGATTTTATCTTAAAAACCTTAGAGCCTTGGAGAATTCTGCCATTAGGTAATTAAAACTCGATATTCTTCCTCTTGCAGGCATATTCTTTTTTTATCGATCGATGTTAATGTTTGAGATTTTATCTTAAAAACCTTAGAGCCTTGGAGAATTTTGCCATTAGGTAATTAAAACTGGATATTATTCCTCTTGCAGGCATATTCTTTTTTTATCGATCGATGTTAATGTTTGAGATTTTATCTTAAAAACCTTAGAGCCTTGGAGAATTCTGCCATTAGGTAATTAAAACTCGATATTCTTCCTCTTGCAGGCATATTCTTTTTTTATCGATCGATGTTAATGTTTGAGATTTTATCTTAAAAACCTTAGAGCCTTGGAGAATTCTGCCATTAGGTAATTAAAACTCGATATTCTTCCTCTTGCAGGCATATTCTTTTTTTATCGATCGATGTTAATGTTTGAGATTTTATCTTAAAAACCTTAGAGCCTTGGAGAATTCTGCCATTAGGTAATTAAAACTCGATATTCTTCCTCTTGCAGGCATATTCTTTTTTTATCGATCGATGTTAATGTTTGAGATTTTATCTTAAAAACCTTAGAGCCTTGGAGAATTCTGCCATTAGGTAATTAAAACTCGATATTCTTCCTCTTGCAGGCATATTCTTTTTTTATCGATCGATGTTAATGTTTGAGATTATGAATAACCTTAGCCCAGGTTGTTTTAAGGGTATATTTATAACTGGTCTGGATCTTCACAAATATAATACGACAAACGCATATGTATTTCGTCGGCCACAGTGTAACACAACCCGGTCACAGTTTTCTGCTTGGTACGTCTTGCATAATCTTGGAGTCCTTTACAAATAGTGGTCGGGCTTGAGCATGATCGAAGCATTTCCCGGAGAAATTTGGGAGATTTTTGTAATAATACTTATGATTTTGCTTCATTTATTCATTTTTTGTTTTAGTACTGTCATTTATGATATATAAATCAGTGTTGGTGTTGTGTTGTTAGCATTTCGGTGGGGTATATTGCTTTGTTTTTGTTTATTTATATAGAAATATGTGTTGGAAGTTGGAGTTAGCCTGGCGAACCGAAAGTTTCATTGGCACCTATTTTGAAAATCTGCTAGTAAATAAAATGGTATCACCTGAAAAAAAGGAATGATCAATTCAAAGTATTCTAGCAGCCTAGGAGGCTAAGAGGCACTCAAATTTATTTTGGATTTGACCATATAAACCAATGAAAAATCATGCAGTAGTAGAGCTAGGAGTAGTAGTAGTAGTAGTATTAACAGTAGTAGTACTAGTAGTAATAACAGTAGTAGTAGAAACATTACTACTAGTAGTAGTAATCAAAATAATAGTAGTAGTAGCAGTAGTAGTAGTTGTTCCTGAGCAAAAAGAAATATATTGACCATGTGTAGGCTTCGGTACTTTGAAAAGATTGAAAAAAATCGACCCTATTGCATTCAGTTGCACAGTTGCACCTGGATTGATAGCAAAAATATAACAGATCATTAAAATTAATGAAATCAAAATGTGTGACATACCTACTGTATTGGACATTCTATAGTTGGAGATCTGATGTGAACGAAGTTGTCTAGGCCTATCGTCACTTTCCTGAAAAGTAAAAGATCCATTGAAAATCAAACAAATCAGAACTAATTTTCTGAATTCAATTTCTGAATTCATATCTTAAATTATTTAAATTTAAATTATTTCGCAAACATTTCAGATAATTTGTTGAAAAAAAAAATCATAGATTGTGAATTGGGAACATTGCCCATTCCAGGGGCAATGCTGTTCTGAAATTTACTATTAAAAAGAGCTTGATTCACACTCAAGAACTTACATTATGCTAACATAAATATTGTGGGTTTCAACAAAATTAAATCGAAATTGACGTTGCGAATCGGAAATTGGAATAAATCAATCATTAGAAATTTGAGTATTTTTGAAATTCTGATCTATAAAAACAACACCTGAATCATTTTTGACATTCATTAATTCGTTAAGCTCCTTTCTTTTCAACCCTTTACAAAATAAATTTCATAAAATCCCATTTTAAACAAATTTGCTATGAATCATGTATTTATATCCTTTGCATTTTTTACTTCCATTTAAACTTCCTGGTCAACAGTAATTTAAAATGTATCATTTAATTTTTTGGTTTTACGCCTATATATTAATAAAGTATGAGGATGATTCTTCCCAGGGGGTTAAAAACATACCAATTTTCTTTCAAGTTTTCACTTTGTTTAAATTTTTACAAAAATACATTTCTCAGACAGATTATTAACAATTGTTAGTAAACTATTACTACAAGGCACATGCAAACTTTCTATTGGTGGCAGTGGGGGTCCTTTGTTAAGTTTCAGAATGCTGCCACAAGCTATTTACAGCGTTAAGCCACCTTAGTAAGGAATTATCTTCCTTTGTCCCACCCTATTTAAAAGCTTTTAGTTTTTGCCATGTCCCATAAAATTCCCAAAGATGTTAGCTTATTAAGTGCAATTTCATCTGAGCCAGGACTGAAGATTGTGTCTCTTAGAGACTCTGCTTTGAACTACGGTGGAACCATGACGAACCAAATCTCAAAAGGATTAAAACCTGTAAATTCCAGATTAAAAGCTTTTTGTACAAGCAGATCAAAGTTACAGACATGAGACCAATCTTTAAAAATAATAATTTCATTTCTTACAGAATAAGGGAAGCATAAGGAGTTTCTGATTCCTTGAACTTTCCCATATAATCAATATGATCTACTAACACTTTGCATCGCAAGTTTACCAGTTACCATAAAAATGGTTTACTAAGAAAATAAATGACAAAAGGTACTTCAGAACAACACGTTTTAAAATAATTAGAAAAGGCAGTGCTCTTCTTATTAATACAACTTTTTATAGGCTAAAAAAAAAAAACAAAAAAACAAAGAAGTAACTGACAGTAAACAATGCCTTTCAAATCACAAATAAAAGTAGTTTGGAATCAGGAACACTGATTCCAAACGTTAAACAGTTAAAACAGCTTTTTATTTTTTTTCCCCCAAAAAATGTAACGCAAATAAACCTTTTTCTTTTTTTTTACATTTTTCTGCCGAATAATTTTAACAATAGGGTCAGAATTACGCTATAGCTTAACGTTTTCTGCCTAATTTTTATTTCCATTATCTGGTATTCAGGATTTTTCCATAGCAACTACATTCCTATCTTGAGGAATGTAGATTCCTACATTTTTGAGATTTTCTGCTGCAGAACCAACAATCAAGGAAGGACAAATGCGAATGATTACACTATGAAGCCTAGAAAAACACAGGAAAAACGCTCACATTAGCTTCATCAATGTCACCCAATGAAAGGTAGAATTTGGGGAAGGGATTAGGCTACAACTTTTATGCCAAAATATAAGGCTTCTAAGTACACTAAACCGCTACTATTATTACTAAAGATAGCTTGAGATTCCAAAGGGATTGCACAGCTTAAGGCGGGGGAGGTGGTTTGCTGCCTCCTACTAAATTTAAATATATTTAAATAAAATTATACAGGAGCTTCTACATCTTCATTTTAATATATGTTTTTTACATATGTTCTTATATATTATATATATTATACTATATGCAAACCAAATTTAAATAAATTACATACGAATTTCTACTTCAACATTAAACTATGTGTTTTTACAGTAATTGAAAAGACAATTTAGCTCAAAAGGTACAGTTTTATGTGTATCAAATAAAAAAAAACAAGTTTTTTAAACTGAAAGTAAGGAGCGACATTAAAACTTAAAACGAACAGAAATTATTCCGTATATGAAAGGGGCTGTCCCCTCCTCAACGCCTTGCTCTTTACGCTAAAGTTTTTTATTCTTTTAAAAAATAAAGTTGTGAGACAGAGTCAAACTTTAGCGTAAAGAGCGAGGCGTAGCGGAGGGGACAGCCCCTTTCTTATACGGAATAATTTCTGTTCTTTTTAAGTTTTAATGTTGCTCCTTACTTTCAGTTTAAAAACTTGTTTTTATTATTTAATTTCTGATCGTTTTTTAGTTAATGCAGCTTTTATTTTGGCTCACCGTCATTGAATAAGTAAACAAAATTTGCATAAAAATTTTACTTTTCTTTTGCTAAATGGCTGTCTCTAAATTTGGTTCTGACGTAATTTACAAATTAACTTACGTAACGAACTTCTATATTCTTATATTTTTCTTCTGGCAAAAAATACAAAGTTGCAGATTTTTGCAGATATGAGCTTGAAACCTATGTAATAGGGTTTTCTGATACGCTGAATCTGACGGTGTGAGTTTCATTAAAATTCTTTCACTTGTAGGGGAGGTTTCCCCCCTGTTTAAAACATCAGGTAAATTTTCTCAGGCTCGTAGCCTTTGATGAGTAATACTACACTTAATAAAATTTATATATTTAGAATCAGCATTATAAGCCCATTTTTTTGATACATTTATTGACATCAAAATTCCATTTTTAAGAGTTTCGATTATTATTGAACCGTATCGCTTGTTTGGTTTTTATTGTTTTTGTTTATTACGTATATGTTATTGCGTATATGAGGGGGCTCTCCCCTTAGCCAATACCACGCTCTTTACGTTAAAAGTTGAAATTTTTTTAAATTCACAAACCCCTGAATCACAAAGGCCGTTTAATTGGAATAGATAGCTCTTTTGAAAGCACTAAAAAACTGTAGCGTAAAGAGCGAGGTATTGACTTGGGGGAGAACCCCCTCATATACGTAATAATTTCTGTTCGTTTTAAGTTCTAATGTCGCTTCTTAATTTCAGTTGAAAAAACTTGTTTTTTTTAAATTTAATTTCTGATCGTTTTATTAAATAAAGCTTGGAAATCCGGCGCCCCCTTCATAGAAATGTCCCTTACCCCAAAGAAACATCCTCCACGGGAAAATTCTCCTGAGTAACCCCCTCTTCCAGCCCCCCCCCCCACCAGAAAAAAATCCTTCCTGAAAATGTCTGTATACTTCCCAATAACCAATACAATATGTAAGCAATGGGCAAAGTTCATAACTTGCAGCCCTTCCCCTGGGAACTGTGGGGGATTAAGTCATACTAAAAGACATATTTATTAGATTTTCGACTAAGCTGAACAAAATGGCTATCTCAAAATTTTAATTGTGTGACTTTGAGAAAAAATGAGCGTGGGAGGGGACCTAGTTGCCCTCCATTTTTTTTGGTCACTTAAAAAGGGCACTAGAACTTTTAATTTCCGTTCCAATGAGCCCTCCTACGATATTCTAGGACCACTGGGTCAATACGATTACCCCTGGGGAAAAGAAAAGAAGAAGAAAAAAAAAAAAAAAATAAACACGCATCCGTGATCTTTCTTCTGGCAAAAAATGGAAAATTCCACATTTTTGTAGATAGGATCTTGAAACCTCTACAGTAGGGTTCTCTGATACGCTGAATATGATGGTGTAATTTTCATTAAGGTTCTATAATTTTTAGAGGGTCTTTCCCCCTTTTTTCGAAAATCAGCCAAATTTTCTCAGGCGCGTAACTTTTGATGGGTATGATTAAACTTGATGAAACTTATATATTTGAAATCAGAATTAAAATCTGATTCTTTTGATGTATCTATTAGTATCATAATTCCGTTTTTTAGAGTTTCGGTTACCATTGAGCCGGGTCGCTCCGTTACCACGAACTCTTTGATATGTGCTTGTGTGTGTTGGATTAACGACACTTCTTGACTACTAAGGTAGTCAGCCCTATGGTGTGTTGCTACAACTGAGTTCAATCTCTTTGCATGGGCACCCATAAGGGGGGCAGGGGGGGACCGCCCCACCCTGGCTGAATGATGCTGCTTTGTTTTTATATTTTTTTTCTGAGATTTCTATTATATAGCATTAAAAGTGCCAGTTAGACGAGGTTCCAACCCCCCCCCCACCTGGGATTCAGCTTATGGGCACGCATGTCTCTTGGTCCTGTGTTACCAAGCTAGAATATAACCCAATGCACCACCAGAGGACTGTCCAGTTTTTCTAACACTCTCAAGTGGCAACAATGTTCCTTTGTGGGTTGTAACTCTCCGTGTTTCGAAGATATTATTCAACCCAAAATTTTGTAACCTGAACAGAAATGAGGTTCACAAAAGACAATCATTTTTTTGTTCACCTTCCACATATGATAGCAATGATGAGTATGCAGAGGCTATGACCTTCAAATAGTTCGATGTTTCTAAGAAAATTAAGTGCCGTTTCTTATATTCAGCAAGATCAAGGGCCGCAATTCGGGAAAAGTAGAGAGGGGTAAAAACTTAATTTAAATTTTTCTAGTGGAGATATAAAAAAGGATTTCCAAAATAATTAGTGCCAACATAAAAAGTGCCAACAGGTATATTACCTAATAAGTACAATAAGGTGGCAGAAGGTGCTTTGAGGTGGCAATAGGTATAATCACAACAGGGACTTACTTGACGCGTTTTTTCTCTAGATAAATGGAAAGCTGAAGGGGGTATTTGTGGAAGTTGACGCTTTTTAGGTGAGCCAGTGGGGGTTGTCACCGCAGACCGAGAGGCCATTACTGACCGAGAAGGTATCGCTCCACTTATCCTGAAATTAAAAAAGAACGGTTAAGCTTGCGTTTGCCAAATCTCTCAATATGTACAAAATTGAAAGTCATTTTTTTTCCTGACATTTCTTGTTTTAAATTGATGGGAAATTCAAAGATTGGTACCAGCAACCAATTGGTCATTTTTGACATAGCCGTAGATATACTAAATGTTTATGGATGACCAAAGAGGTGATCTATTGGACTCACTTTCATGCTTTCTTCCACTTAAGGGTTCGGGCAATCGATACTAATTTAGTTTTAATACTTGTATCTTCGTCCAACACAGATAATATTTTGGTGTAAACACAAAAACAGATCCAAGCTCCAAATGGCGCTAATTAGAAAAAGAGGCCATCTATATACATTTAATTTCTCCACGAGCGTAACCACAGAAACAGAAAACAGAACAGAGGATTGATTCTTACTAGTTTTTACTATTTGTTCCAATTTTCATTTAGAGTAGCACAAATCCAGAATAGCTTTACTACAGGCTAGTAATGAAATCTGTTGGCAGAATTTTGAAAAAAATTGGCATCTATGCTGATTTCCTATCCTTATAGAACACAGTTACGCTGGTGACCAATCAAAATATTGTCACCTATAGAAAAAATATTTCTGCAAGTGGTTCTTGTATTGCAACTTATGTTCACTAGGTATTTGTAACTTTTAAAATATAGAATATAGAATAGAATATATTTTATTCACTAAAATAGCTGGAGCTAACATGAGCATGTCGTGACACAAAAAAAGACCCAAAACAAGGATATAAAATTAAATAAATAAATATACAGCAGCATAAAAAGACATTGCAGGAAGTGCTGCTTCAAGGTCAATAAAAAATTAATATAAAATTAATATAAGTCAAGAATCAATTTTCAAAGTTAAAATGAAAATGGAAAGATTGATCAGGTGGGCAGCTTCACTTACCTTTGTAGTATTATTAGTAAAGATGGTGGGAGCAGTGAAGACGTTAAATATAGAATAGCCAAGGCTCATGGTGTTTTTTCACAGTTAAAAAAAGTCTGGAAGAATAGGAAAATAAGTCTGCAAACCAAGATTAGAATATTAGAAGCTACAGTGATGACAGTGGTCAAATATGGCTCTGAATCATGGACGCTCCGAAAAGCTGATGAAGATTTGCTAGATATTTTCCAGAGAAATTGCTTAAGGATTGTTCTGGGTACCCGGCTGACTGACCGTATTTCAAACAATAAGCTATACGAAAAATGTGGTTCAATACCGCTCTCTAGGGCTATAATGCAAGAAAGGTTGAGGTGGCTAGGGCACGTTGTGCGGATGAAGGATGGCAGATTGCCGAAGATTGTTCTTTTCGGCCAACCATCTAGGGCTAAACGGAAAGCAGGTCGACCCCGTCTGGGGTGGGAGGACGTCATAAAGAAAGATTTAAAGGAAATGGGAACTTCGTGGGCGGGTGTAAAAAGGGAGGCTTTGAAGCTTTGAATAGATTGGGGTGGAGGAGGAGCGTGCGTAGCTCTGTTGGCCTCAGGCGACTTGGTGCTGCGGTGAGTTGTTAGTAGTAGTAGTAGTAGTAGTAGTAGTAGTAGTAGTAGTAGTTTATGCAGAATATATCAGAATATTAAGTATGTAAATGGTTGGTAAATTCAAAACACTAACAGGCATACACCTGAAATAAACTGCATCAAACATTAAATATTTGTTAAGGTAATATTATTAAAATACCGAGGAAACTTTGGTGTTCCCACTGAAGTAAATCTAATAGCTTCTTTTCCCTACGTGGATTAGTTGCGCCAATTATATTTTATAGGTAGTGGTTTTGTTTGTTTATATTTTTAGTTTATTTGTTTTTGTATTATCTTGTTCATCTTGTGCTTCTCTTGTGCTGAAGACGCCTTGTTTTGATACAGGCGAAATATCCGCGTTGTTTTACATTTTTGACTTTTCTCACCACTGGCCGCAGTCTCGTTTTGTGAGTTTTTTCTCTCTGTTGGTTTATTGTCATGGCTGGCCAGTTCGGCTTAAAATCTTTCTCCCCGTCTCCCATCTCCCCCTCCCTCCATCTGTTTCTCTTTCTCTCTCTCCTTCTATCTCTGTCTCGTTATTTCTGTCAGGATACTCACAAAATCTCCTTTAGATACGATTTTGATTTAAGACTTCACTATCATTTTCCAAAGTATCAGCTCTGATTTGTTTTTTTAAAAGTTTCTTAATTTACCCAGTAACCAGTATCCTTGGAAGCCCCTCATTAAACAGCTGGATTTTTTTGTAACTGCTTAGTTTCTGTTCATGAATTGCAATATTTATCTAAAATAAATCCAATCGTAGGCTTTATATGTTTTCTGTTGCGAAATATTTCCTTATCAAACAGTTCGTGGTAACGAACTGTAAGCAAGGAGCGACCCGGCTCAATGGTAACCGAAACTCTAGAAAAAGGTAATTTGATACAAATAGATACATCAAAAGAATCAGATTTTAATGCTGATTTCAAATATATAAGTTTCATTAAGTTTAATTCTACCCATCAAAAGTTAGGCGCCTGAGAAATTTTGGCTGATTTTCGAAAAAAGGAGGAAAGACTCCCTAAAAGTAATAGAACCTTAATGAAAATCATACCATCATATTCAGCGTATCAGAGAACCCTACTGTAGAGGTTTCAAGCTCCCATCTACAAAAATGTGGAATTTTGCATTTTTTGCCAGAAGAAAGATCACGGGTGCGTGTTTATTTGTTTTTTTTTCCCCAGGGGTGATCGTATCGACCCAGTTGTCCTAGAATATCGTAGGAGGGCTCATTGGAATGGAAATTAAAAGTTCTAGTGCCCTTTTTAAGTGACCAAAAAAAATGGAGGGCAACTAGGCCCCCTCCCACGCTCATTTTTTTCCAAAGTCACCTGATCAAAATTTTAAGATAGCCATTTTGTTCAGCATGTTCGAAAGTACAATAAATATGTCTTTTAGGATGACTTAATCCCCCGAAGTTCCCGGGGGGAGGGCTGAAAGTCATGAACTTTACCCAATGTTAACATATAGTATTGGTTATTTGGAAGTATACAGACGTTTTCAGGGGAGATTTTTCCTGGTAGTGGGGGGGGGGGGTTGGGGGTTATGTGGGAGGATATTTCCATGAAGGAAGTTTTCATGGGGGAAGGGACATTGCTATGAAGGGGACGCCGGACTTCCCAGCATTATTTAAAAAAAGATCAGAAATTTAATATAAAAAAAAACAAGTATTCCAACTGCAATAGCAGCAACATCGAAACTTTAAACGAACAGAAAATATTACATATATGATTGGGTTCACCCCGTAGTCCATACCTCGCTCTTTAAGCCCAAGATTTTTTAGTACTTTCATAAGAGCTATTTATTCTAATTAACGACCTTTGTGATTAAGCGGTCATTTTTAAAGAATTGGAACAAAATTCGAACTTTCGCTTAAAGAGTAAGGTATTGACTAGAAGGCGAACCCCCTAATAACAAATTAAAAATATATGAATATAGAAGTTCGTTACGTAAGTTAATTCGTAAGTTACGTAAATTTATTACTAATAAAAACGTTCGTAAATAAAATTAAACAAGTTTCGAGAAAGCCATTTAACTAAATAAAAGTAAACTAATATGAAAATTTTGTTTTAATTATTCATGTACGGTGAGCCAAGATCAAAACCTGCATTTATTCAAAAACGTTCAAAAATTAAATAAAAAACAAGTTTTTTAAACTGAAAGTAAGGAGCGACATTAAAACTTAAAACGAACAGAAATTATTCCGTATATGAAAGGGACTGTCCCCTCTTCAACGCCTCGCTCTTTACGCTAAAGTTTGACTCTGTCTCACAACTTTATTTTTTAAAACAATAAAAAACTTTAGCGTAAAGAGCGAGGCGTTGAGGAGGGGACAGTCCCTTTCATATACGGAATAATTTCTGTTCGTTTTAAGTTTTAATGTCGCTCCTTACTTTCAGTTTAAAAAACTTGTTTTTTTTATTTAATTATAAAGAAAAACCGTCATGTTTCCTAACCGAGACCTTTGTTTTTTCTAGCATTTTATCTTAGGATAAGTTTATTATAAGCAACACAGAAGCAACCATATACAAACACGAATGCGACCCCTTCTGACTAGAGTGTGCATATATTTTTGTTTGGAATGCAATACGAGTTCCATGAAATGTTGAAGAAAATACCCTCCGAAAAGTGATGATCTACCCTAAATAACTACGCTACCCTTTCAGGACTAAATTACTTGTACCTATTTTCCGGAGGTGAAAGACTTCTTGACCCTGGGTCAGATACTCTTCTAGGACTTCTTGACCTGGCTCTTCCAAGCCTAGAAATTTCTGGATAATCGGTCGGTGCAGCTGAATGTGACCTCTGCCTAGTTAAAACTTGGTGACTTCTTCCGGTGTCTTCCTAAAATTATTATTTATTAGTAGTAAATTTACTAGCGAAAAATTAAGCAAGAAAAACGGGTGTTAATTTTATTAAAGCAGTGAATAAATAGCAACAAAATAAACACTTAATTAAAAAACACTCCAAATATTTTGGCCCCGCGTCCGGGAGCCTTTCTCAACGGAAAAAAAAGGAGAAAAACAAAATAAATGCTCTTTAAAAAATAATGTTCATCGAAATACATCAAAACTAACACACCAAAAGCGAGAAAAAACAAAAGAAAATAAATATAAATAAATAAATAGGAATTAAACTTACATCTTAAATAACACTTCCATTCACTGCCAAAAACGAATGTCTATAAGGGTACTATTCGTCTCCTCCCAAATCAATGGAAATCTACCCAAAAATGAAGAACATATTTATACTTGAGCAAAACAATAAAGGTCACCTAGCCCCCGGCCCATAACCCCCTAATTAAATCTCACAAGTTCATCAACCAATTTATGAATTATAAATTGAATGGATTCGTTTGGTTGCAAGCCTAGCTGCAGTTCGTTTACTTTTCCCAGCATTTAAACCGTTCTGACCTTTGTTCGTAAGGTTCGTTTCAGAACAATTATTAAAATCAGTACTGGTTGAATATTTTAACTGCTTTTTAATTAAACTATTATAAATTGAATTGATCCTAAATTCCCCTTCATCTCTATTGACACTAATACCCCCATTGATTATCTTTTTTATTTCTAAAATTTCTCTGAAACTTTGTAAAAGTCCTACCGACATATCTACCATTTTTGCCTGATCAAATAAACTACTGTAATGAGGAAAGTCAAACAGTTCGTGGTAACGAACTGTAAGTAAGGAGCGACCGGGCTAAATGAACTGTAAGCAAGGAGCGACCCGGCTCAATGGTAACCGAAACTCTAGAAAAAGGTATTTTGATACAAATAGATACATCAAAAGAATCAGATTTTAATTCTGATTTCAAATATATAAGTTTCATCAAGTTTAATTTCACCTGAGAAAATTCGGCTGATTTTCGGAAAAAGGGGGAAAGACCCCCTAAAAGTTATAAAACCTTAATGAAAATCACACCATCATATTCAGCGTATCAGAGAACCGTACTGTAGAGGTTTCAAGCTCCTATCTACAAAAATGTGGAATTTTCCATTTTTTGCGAGAAGAAAGATCACGGATGCGTGTTTATTTGTTTTTTTGTTTTTTGTTTTTTTTTTTTTCCCAGGGGTGATCGTATCGACCCAGTGGTCCTAGAATTTTGTGGGAGGGCTCATTGGAACGGAAACTAAAAGTTCTAGTGCCCTTTTTAAGTGACCAAAAAAAATGGAGGGCAGCTAGGCCTCCTCCCACGCTCATTTTTTTCCCAAAGTCACCCGATCAAAATTTTGAGATAGCCATTTTGTTCAGCATGGTCGAAAATATTATAACTATGTCTTTTAGGATGACTTAATCCCTCGAAGCCCCCAGGAGGAGGGCTGAAAGTTATGAACTTTACCCAATGTTAACATCTAGTACTGGTTATTGGGACCCGGCTCAATGGTAACCGAAACTCTAGAAAACGGTATTTTGATACAAATAGATGCATCAAAAGAATCAGATTTTAATGCTGATTTCAAATATATAAGTTTCATCAAGTTTAATTTCACCTGAGAAAATTCGGCTGATTTTCGGAAAAAGGGGAAAGACCCCCTAAAAGTTATAGAACCTTAATGAAAAGCACACCGTCATATTCCGCGTATCAGAGAACCCTACTGTAGAGGTTTCAAGCTCCTATCTACAAAAATGTGGAATTTTGCATTTTTTGCCAGAAGAAAGATCACGGGTGCGTGTTTATTTTTTTTTCTCCCAGGGGTGATCGTATCGACCCAGTGGTCCTAGAATATCGTGGGAGGGCTCATTGGAATGGAAATTAAAAGTTCTAGTGCCCCTTTTAAGTGACCAAAAAAATGGGGGGGCAACTAGGCCCCCTCCCACGCTCATTGTCTTCCCAAAGTCACCTGATCAAAATTTTGAGATAGCCATTTTGTTCAACATGTTCGAAAATATTATAAGTATGTCTTTTAGGATGACTTAATCACCCAAAGTTCCCGGGAGGAGGGCTGAAAGTTATGAACTTTACCCAATGTTAACATATAGTATTGGTTATTGGGAAGTATACAGTACAGACGTTTTCAGGGGAGATTTTTCCTGGTAGTGGGGGGGGGGAGGGGTCGGGCAGGGACGTACGCAGGGGGAGGGCTCCGGGCCTAGGCCTCCCCCCCCCCCGAAATCTCACGATTTTTTTAATTTTCCCATAATTTTCTGATTTTTCTCACAGAATAATGGGTTTGAAGGATTTGGCCCCCCCCCCGAAACAAATTGGGCCCCCCCAAAACAAATTCCTGCGTACGCGCCTGGGGTCGGGGGTTATGTAGGAGGATCTTTCCATGAAGGAAGTTTTCATGGGGGAAGGGACATTGCTATGAAGGGGACGCCGGACTTCTCAGCATTATTTAAAAAAAGATCAGAAATTAAATATAAAAAACAAGCTTTTCAACTGGAACAGCAGCAACATCAAAACTTTAAACGAACAGAAAATATTACATATATGATTGGATTCACCCCCTAGTCAATACCTCACTCTTTAAGCCAGAGATTTTTTAGTACTTTCATAAGAGCTATTTATTCTAAATAACGGCCTTTGTGATTAAGCGGTCATTTTTAAAGAATTGGAACAAAATTCGAACTTTCGCTTAAAGAGCAAGGTATTGACTAAGGGGCGAACCCCCTAATATACGTATTAAAAATATATGAATATAGAAGTTCGTTACGTAAGTTAATTCGTAAGTTACGTATATTTATTACTAATAAAAACGTTTGTAAATAAAATGAAACAAGTTTCGAGAAAGCCATTTAACCAAATAAAAGTAAACTAATATGAAAATTTTGTTTTAATTATTCATGTACGGTGAGCCAAGATCAAAACCTGCATTTATTCAAAAACGTTCAAAAATTAAATAAAAAAAAAACAAGTTTTTTTTTAACTGAAAGTAAGGAGCGACATTAAAACTTAAAACGAACAGAAATTATTCCGTATATGAAAGGGGCTGTCCCCTCCTCAACACCTTGCTCTTTACGCTAAAGTTTGACTTTCTCACAACTCTATTTTTTTAAACAATAAAAAACTTTAGCGTAAAGAGCGAGGCCTTGAGGAGGGGACAGCCCCTTTCATATACGGAATAATTTCTGTTCGTTTTAAGTTTTAGTGTCACTACTTACTTTCAGTTAAAAAAACTTGTTTTTTTTTATTTAATTATATACATTTCTGCAACAGCTGACTCAAACGTTTCCGGTTTTTTATTATGTTTTAGAGAGCAATCTATGGCATTCTTGTGTTTCTGTAGCCTATTTTCTAAAATCTGCTGTGTTCTTCCCACATAAAATTTACCACAAGAGCATGGAATTTTGTATACACCCTTTTGCACATTTCTCGGCCCCTAAGTACGTTGTTAGCAAATATTTATGTAAAGTATGTAGGAACTTTAGCTATAGAAACATATTTTTAAAACCTAAATTTTGGGGCAGATATATGTATGATGTTTTAGCTATTCGGAATTAAGGGGAATCACAAATTGAAGGTTCTTGGAACATTTAAATAATTGGGAGGAGAATTAATTTTTACAATTGAAAGGGAAACGGAGAATAAGTTACCGTTTCTAGATATTTTGATCCATAGGAATAATAATGAACTAGCGTTTTCAATTTACCGTAAACCGACTAATAACAGCCGTTATTTGTTTTTCGCATCAAACCATCCGATCATAGGCAGCGAGCGCTGCCTAAGTAAAGAACGATGTTGCCACAATGTATTATCTATTTATTTTTTTTTTCCTCCGTACCCGGGCACTTCGTATCGAAGGAGTTGTCGTAGAAACTTCGAAAAGGACTCATTCGATTGGAAATTGGAGTGGCAAGTGCCCTTTTTAATAATCGAAAGTGATTGGAGGGCAACTAGCTCCCCCCACACCCATCATTCCCCAAAACCCATCCAATCAAAATTTTGAGATAGCCATTTTGTTCAGTGTAGTTGATTTACAGATAGAAAATATGTTTTTGAGGAGGACACTCCCCAAAATCCTGGGGGCCAGGGTTTTAAGTTATGCCCTGAGGGCATATAAAAACAATGTTGGCACAATGTACTATTTATTATTTTTTTCTTATAGAGCAGGGCCCTTCATATGGAATGGGTCATCATATAAACTTCAAAAGGGGCTCATTCGGTTGAAAATTGAGAGTTCTAGTGCCGTTTTCAATAGTCGAAAGTGATTGGAGGGCCACTAGCCCCCCCCCCCCCAAAGCCCACCATTGCCCCAAACAAATCCCATCAAAATTTTGACATAGCCATTTTGTTCAGCGTAGTTGATTTTCGGATAGAAAATATGTTTTTGAGGAAGACACTCCCCAACAACCCTCAGGGCAAGGGTTCTAAGTTATGCCCTGGGGGCATATAAGGTTCTTATAGAAGGCGTTGTCGTAAAAAATTCGAAAAAGGCTCTGTCGATTGGAAATTCAAAGGGCTAGTGCACTTTTTAATAGTCGAGAGTGATTGGAGGGCAGCAAGCCCCCCACGCCTATTATTCCCCAAAACACATCCAATCAAAATTTTGAGATAGCTATTTTGTTCAGCGTAGTTGATTTCCACATAGAAAATATGTTTTTGAGGAGGACACCTCCCAAAGCCCTCAAGAAAAGGGTTTTAAGTTATGCCCTGGGGGCATATAAGGTTTTTAAAGAAGGCGTTGTCGTAGAAACTTCAAAAAAAGCTCATTCGATAGGAAATTCAAAGGGCTAGTGCCGTTATTAATAGTCGAAAGTGATTGGAGGGAACTAGCCCCCTCCCCCCACTCACATCATTCCACCAAACACATCCGATAAAAATTTTGAGATAACCATTTTGTTCAGCGTAGTTGATTTCCAGATAGAAAATATATTTTTGAGGAGGACACTCCCCCAAAACCCTCAGGGCAAGGATTATAAGTTATGCCCCGGGGCATATAAGGTTTTTATTGAAATCTTTGTCGTAGAAACTTGAAAAAGGGCTCATTCGATTTGAAATACAAAGGACTAGTACACTTTTTAATGGTCGAAAGTGATTTGAGGGCAACTAACCCCCCTCTCACACCCACCTTTCCCCCAAACACATCCAATCAAAATTTTTAGATAGCCATTTTATTCAACGTAGTTGAAAGTTTTGGAAATTAGGTCTTTAAGGATGACAACCCCTCCCCCCACAGCCCTCAGGGCAAGATTTGTAAGATATGCCCTTGGGGCATAAAAAGTTTTTACTTTAAGCGTTGTCGTAGAAACTTCAAAAGAGCTCATTCAATTGGAAATTGAAAGGGCTAGTGCCTTTTTTGATAGTTGAAAGTGATTGTATAGCGAAACACCCCTCTCACACCCACAATTTTTTTAGATATCCATTTTGTTCAACGTAGTTGAAAGTTCTGGATATTAGGTCTTTTAGGATGATACCCCCCTCAAAGCCCTCAGTGCAAGGATTGTAAGTTATGCCCTGGGGGCATATAAAGTTTTTATTAAAAGCGTTGTCGTAGAAACTTTAAAATGGCTCATTCAATTGGAAATTGAAAGGGCTAGTGCCTTTTTTAATAGTTGAAAGTGATTGGATAGCGACTAACGCCACTCTCACGCCCACCATTTTCCAAAACACATCCAATCAAAATTTTGAAAAATCCATTTTGTTCAACGTAGTTGAACATTCTGGAAGTTAGGTCTTTTAGGATGATAACCCCCTCAGAGCCCTCAGTGCAAGGGTTGTAAGTTATGCCCTGGGGGCATATAAGTTTTACATAGAAAGTTGTTGCAAAAATCATAGGCAGCGCGATCGCGCTGCCTAAGTAAAGAACGGGGACACTCGAGAACGAGACAAAAAACGAGGACTAAGTAAAGAGGAGGACACTCCCCCACAACCCTCAGGGCAAGGGTTTTAAGTTATGCACTGGGCATATAAGAACGATGTTGGCACAATGTATTATTTATTGATTTTTTCCTTCAGAGCAGGGCACTTCGGTTCGAAGAAGTTGTCGTAGAAACTTCAAAAAGGGCTCATTCAATTGGAAATTGGAGGGGCTTGTGCCCTTTTTAACAGTCGAAAATGATTGGAAGGCGACTAACACCCCTTCCACGCCCACCATTTCCCGAAACAAATCAATCAAAATTTTGAGACAGCCATTTTGTTCAGCATAGTTGATTTCAGATAGAAATTATGTTTTTGAGGACAGTCCCCCACAGCCCTTAGGGCAAGGGTTTTAATTTATGCCCTGGGGGCATATAAGGTTTCTTATAGAAGGCGTTGTCGTAGAAACTTAAAAAAAAACTCATTCGAATGGAAATTCAAAGGGCTAGTGCCCTGTTTATTATTCGAAAGGGATTAGAGGGCAACTAACCCGCCTCTCACGCCCACCTTGTCCCCAAACAAATCTAATAAAAACTTTGAGATAGCCATTTTATTCAACGTAGTTTTAAGTTCTGGAAATTAGATCTTTGAGGATGACAACCCTCCCCCCCCCACAGCCCTCAGGGCAAGGGTTGTAAATTATGCCCAGGAGGCATATAAGGTTTTTGTATAACGCGCTGTCGCAGAAACTTCAAAAAGGGGTAATTCGATTGGAAATTAAAATGGCTAGTGCCCTTTTTAATAGTCGAAAGTGATTGGAAAGCAAATAACACCCCTTCCACGCCCACCTTTTCCCAAAACACATCCAGTAAAGATTTTGAGATAGCCATTTTGTTCCACGCAGTTCAAAGTTCAGGAAATTATACCTTTGAGCAGGACACTCCCCCCACAGTCTTCAGGGCAATGGTTATAAGTTATGCCCTGGGGGCATATAAGGTTATTATTGAAATCTTTGTCGTAGAAACTTGAAAAAGGGCTCATTCGGTTGAAAATTCAAAGGGCTAGTGCCCTTTTTGATATCCGAAATTGTTTGGAGGGCAACTAATCCCCCTCTCACGCCCATCTTTTCTCCAAGCACATCCAAGCAATATTTTAGATAGTCATTTTATTCAACGTAGTTGAAAGTGTTGAAAATTAGGCCTTCAAGGATGGCAACCCCTCCCCCCCAAAGCCCTCAGGGCAAGGGTTGTAAGTTATGCCCTGGGGGCATATAAGGTTTTTATTCTAAGCGTAAAAACTTCAAAAGGGCTCTTTCAATTGGAAATTGACAGGGAGAGTGCCTTTTTTAATAGTTGAAAGTGATTGGAGAGCGGCTAACGCCCCTCTCACGCCCACCATTTTCCAAAATACATCCAATAAAAATTTTGAGATATCCATTTTGTTCAACGTAGTTGAAAGTTCTTCAAATTAGGTCTTTTAGGATGATAATCCCCTCAGAGCCCTCGTTGCAAGGGTTTTAAGTTATGCCCTGGGGGCATATACAGTTTATATAGAAAGTTGTTATAGAAATTTCAAAAAGGGCTCATTTGACTGGAAATTGAAATTGCCCTTTTTAATAGTTGAAAGTTAGTGGAGAGTAATTAACCCCCCTCTTACACCCACCATTTCCCAAAAAACATTCAATCAAAGTTTAGAGATAGCCATTTTGTTCAACGTAGTTGAAGGTTCTGGAAATTATGTATTTAAGGATGACAAACCCCCCGGAGCCCAAAAGGGCAAAGGTTGTAAGTTCTGCCCTGGGGGCATATAAGGTTTTTATAGATAGAGTTGTCGTAAAACTTCAAAAGGGGCTCATTCAATTTGAAATTCAGAGGGGTAGCCCTTTGTAATAGTCGAAAATGATTTGAGGGTAACTAACCCCTCTCTCACGCCCACCATTCCTCCAAACACATCAAATAAAAATTTTCAGACAGCCATTTTGTTAAACTTAGTAGAAAGTTCTGGAGATTATGTCTTTGAGAATGACACCTCCCCCACCCCAGCACTCAGGGCAAGGGTTGCAAGCTATGCCCTGGGGGTATATAAGGTTTTTCTTGAAAGTGTTGTCGTGTTAACTTCAAAAGGGCTTATTCGGTTGGAAATTGAAAGGGCTAGGGCCATTTTTAATAGTTGAAAGTTATTGGAGAGCGACTACCACCCCTCTCACGCCCACCGTTTCCCCAAACACATCCAATCAAAATTTTGAGATAGCCATTTTGTTTAACGTAGTTGAAAGTTCTGGAAATTCGGTCTTAGATGATGACAATCACCCTAACAGGCCTTAGGGTAAGGGTTGTAATTTATGTCCTGGGGCGTATAAGGTGTTTATAGAAAGCGTTGTCGTTTCCAAAAGGGCTAATTCGATTGGATATCGAAAGGCCTAGTGCCCTTTTTAATAGTCGAAAGTGATTGGAAGGCTTGACATTTTTATAGTCAAGGTCGATGTGGGTGTAATATATTATTTTTTGTTGTTGTTGTTGTTTAGACCAGAGCACTTCGTATCGAAGGAGTTGTCGTAGGAACTTCGAAAAGGGCTCATTCGATTGAAAATAGAAAGGGCTGATGCCCTTTTCAATAATCGAAAGTCATTGGAGGGCAACTAATCCCCCTTTTACTCCCACCCTCCCACGCCCACCCTCCCATTTGCCCATTATGTTTAAAAATTAAATGTTACCTTTAGAATAAATCAAAATGCACTGTGATAATTCTAATTCCCAATAAGGCATCTCAGCAGTATCCCAAGAACGACTGAGGGTATTATGTTCAAACTTTCGGGGCTACTTCTGCTCTTAAAATTTAACCAAATCAAAATAGCGTAAGTGTATCAAAGCTATCAAAGAAAGTAAACAGATTTTTTGCGAATGGTATCAAGTTTTCCATTTCAGGTCAACTAGAGGAGGTATGAAACTAAATTGTCAGTTTAATATACATATACTGATATTTAGTAATCAAAATGATAATATTATTTGATTTATTAAAGTTATAAAAGTAAAAACATTTATATTTTTTCAGTAAAGTGCAAATTTTGTTCTGGCCTTGGGAAGGCATAGGGGTTTTGCGCCCAACTTATGTTAATTTCTGCTCGTTTTGAGTTTGACTCGGTTATTTATTGTAATTTCTGTTCGTTTTGGGTTTCATTCATTTATCGATGCTGATTTATGGTAGTTTCATGCTTGGTAGATTATTTGATTTTATTTTTGCTAATTTTTTGTTTAATGGAGTTCTTTAATTTTCTTTGAAAAACTTATTTTGTGGAAAAAGTTTTTTTAATTAATTTTCAAGTAAAAAGGGGTGTGGTTATTTCTTTAGTTGATAGGGCTCTAAAATTAGCATCGCCAGAATACATGAGTAATGAGCTAATTTCTATTAAGGCTAATATAGTAGGTAATGGCTATCCGGATAATATGATTTCTCAAATAATTGAAAAAAGGAAAAAAAGTTAATGGAACCTGAAATATTAGAAGAAGATGGGTCAAATCAAGAAAAAAATTACATAACTTTGCCTTATATCCCAATATTGTCACACAAATTAAGAAGAGAATTAAAAAAAACATAATATAAAAACAGCATTTAAATCAGTACAAACTATAAGGTCTTTGCTAAATAATGGAAAAGACAAGGTACCGAGAAATATGCAAAAGGGTGTACACAAAATTCCATGCTCCTGTGGTAAATTTTATGTGGGGAGAACACAACAGATTTTAGAAAATAGGCTACAGCAACACCAGAGTGCCATAGGTTGCTCTCTAAAACATAATAACAACCCGGAAACGTTTGAGTCAGCTTTTGCAGAACATGTATATAATTTTCCTCGTCACAGTATTTTATTTGACCAGACAAAAATGGTAGATACGTCGGTAGGACTTTTACAAAGTTTCAGAGAAATTAAAGAAGTAAAAAGATTATCTATGGGGCTATTAGTATCAATAGAGATGAAGGGGAATTTAGGATCAATTCAACTTATAATAGTTTAATTAAAAGCAGTTAAAATATTCAACCAGTACTGATTTGAATAATTGTTCTGAAACGAATGACGACCTTACGAACCAAGGTCAGAACGGTTTTAAATGCTGGGAAAAGTAAACGAACTGCAGCTAGGATTGCAACCAAACGAATCCATCCAATGTATAATTCATAAATTGGTTGATGAACTTGTGAGATTTAATTAGGGGTTATGGGCCGGGGTTAGTGACCTCTATTGTTTTGCTCAAGTATAAAGATATTCTTCATTTTTTGGTAGATTTCCATTGATTTGTGAGGAAAAAAATAGTACCCTTATAGACATTCGTTTTGTCAGTGAATGGAAGTGTTATTTAAGATGTGAGTTTAATTCTTGTTTATTTATTTATATTTCTTTTCTCTTCTTTTGTTTTCTCTCTCTCTGCGTGTGTTAGTTTTGTTGTATTTCGATGTATATTATTTTTTAAAGAACATTTTTTTTTCTCTCTTTTTTTCCATTGAGAAAGGCTCCCGGACGTGGGGCCGAAATATTCGGAGTGCTTTTTTATGAAGTGTTTATTTTTGTTTATTCACTGATTTAATAAAATTAAAACCCATTTTTCTTGCTTAATTTTTCGTAAATCGGAAAAGCAGCGTGGTCTAATAAATTATTTATATTTAAGGGATGTAAAACTGGTAATGATCCTCTGGCTCAAGATATTTTCATTGTATACCTGTATGAAAGAAGGAAATGAAAGAGGGGAGGGGTAGGTTCCCTGGGAAAATTAAAAATAGCAAACTGTAATTTTTTACATTTTAGCATCCTCTTCCAGCGGTTAAAAATAAATTGCCTTGTCTCCTTTGTTAAGGGTCAGAGGCACGCGCAGCTGTGTTTAATTGCGTAATGTAATGTCTACCGATTAACATAATAATGTTGTAACATTTCTCTTACAAAAAGTAGGTGTTTTTAGCTTTTTTGTACTTTTGTTATTTAGGAAAGCTGTCCTAATGTAAGTTTTTATACTAAATTCGAAAATATCGGAAAATCGGATTTTCCCTTAAACTATATTTTTTTATGCGATAAATCTGTGAAGTTTATTTTTGGTATTATGTGAGAACTCCCAAAAAGAATAAGAAAAACTATTGCTCAAAAGTTCTGAATTCTAAGCCTTATTACAATTTTGAAATAAAGGCTAAAATTTGAATTCAAAACCCCTTCATAAGCGATTTAATGTCTTTAAAACAATATAATAGCTAGCTTTTGAAAAAAAAAAAAAAAAAAA